>KZ869040.1:59675-106374 GCA_003456935.1 Machilis hrabei | reverse complement strand
AAACAAAAAAGTGTCTTTGTGGTTTTACTGGATAAATGTATTTAATAATACTAACCACTAAGCTTTTTTTGTTTAAATGACATCTTCATCAGTAGTACATGTATTACCTTAATGTAGGCCCCTGCCAGGCTGCCTACATATACAAGGACCAGGGTGTTTCTAAAATGCTTGGAAATACAAATCTCTGGTGGGTTCCTTGATTAAAAATAATACGATTGTATTCTTTGATAAAATGAAAACAATTGAAAAAAAATTTAACGCTATTTTTGGAACAAGTTCTGAAAAACAAAGTTGTATTTAATGAATTTTATAATAAAACTACAAAATACATATTGAAAATGTGACCCAGATTAAAAAAAAACATTTATACCCTGGGGACCCCGCGGCCCGCAGCACCTTATAGTTATAATAAAATACACTTCTGATAACTGCTTGACCCCCTAATAACGAACACGTTCCGCCGCGCCTGGTAGAAACGATCATGTAAATAAGATAAGGGAAGTTAGGTGTAGAACGGACGGGTATTTGTGGTCTTTTTTTTCCTTGGGCAATTCGGGAATGGAATCGTATAAGAGTTGATGTATACACCCCCTGGGGCCCTGTCAAAGACTAAAAGTTGCTTGCGGGGTAAGATGTTTGCCAGGCCTTGTATTGACGTAAACCGTGTTTGCACCCTGATGCATCTCGAAAGAACGATCTCAGGGCCCCTTTTTTAAATTTGTAGTAGATAGGTATTGTGTAGGCTGTATTTACGACGATTTTTGCATGAAATTGTGAACGGTCTCTTGAGGTGTTTTTTTTTTCGGGGAGAGGAGGGGGTAAAAAAGCGTACTTAGATGGACGGCTTTGCTAAATTGGATCATTATTACAATTGACGAAGACTGCGAAGCCTGTGAAGGATATAATTTGCACCAACACACACCTAATTTACGTTAGGCCTACGTGGATTGTAAGTTTTCTTATATACTTATATCTTAGAATTGAACCATGCCATGTGCTTATCTCACTTCGGGATGAATTTATTAAGTGCCTTATATTTTGTGTTAAACGTTTTACAGGAAGTGTGAAGGTTTTTAATGCTGTAAATATTCCTGTTTATCATATTACTTTTTAATTAGGGATGCAAGTTTTCGAGCTCCATTGAAGTTAGGTAAATAAGAAAGAAATGAGGCGAAAGAGTTGGACACCAGATCGTGCCTAAAATTAACGTGG
This sequence comes from Machilis hrabei, assembly GCA_003456935.1. Taxonomy (NCBI): domain Eukaryota; kingdom Metazoa; phylum Arthropoda; class Insecta; order Archaeognatha; family Machilidae; genus Machilis; species Machilis hrabei. The sequence continues at coordinate 105,162 of KZ869040.1, read as the reverse complement.
ATGGGTTGTTATTAGTTTGGATGGTTTGAAGTGATGGTAGTGTGGCTTATCACCAGGACACTGTATGTGATAATGTGATTGTCTCTCCGCGAAACTTGCTTTTCTGAAAATGTTCATCGGGAAGTCGGTCTATTCGTATTGTTTTCGTAATACAAGGGTTGTTAAAGAAAACGTATCTAGTTTTCCAACCGGTCTCATTCTTTTTTCACTGCTGAAAATGTTTTTTTTTTTTAGTTGAATATGTTGCGCCCCGGACTGTATTCGAAAATGTGTTTTGTTTAAGGAATTCTAATTGTTAGTTTTTTGCGTTTGTATACATAGCAGCATACGTTTGCTTTCTTGTAAAGCTTTTAGCTTGCTGTGACCGTCGTCGGTATTCCATTCCAGGTTTTAAAATGCTAAAGGCGCAAAGACAAGCGATTTTAAGCCTAATGCGCAGTGTCTTCAGGCAAGCGGAGCTGTTCTGTTGCCCTGGGAATGTCCTGGGAAGAGGCTAAAATAAATCCGTCTGTAGCCCCGACTGGGTGAGGGGAGGTAGCGTACCAGCTGGAACAGCGAGGCACTAGTTTTTCTTGCCACGTTACGAACGATCAATAACTGTGTCGCGCTCTTACTAAACGTGAAAATGCTACACGGGAAAAAGCGAACTTAGAAAGCAAATTGTAAAATATACTTTGCTTGTTCTTAAAGTACCTTGAAATTTTAGTGAAACAGTAGTACTGATGTAGCGAGTAGCAAGAGAATTTTCGTAGGGTTATATACCAGGGCGAGTGAATGGTAAACTGAAGAGCGTGCGATTCTCAGATCCCTGTGCGAGAGTATGTACTCCGCCTGGCTTCCTCATTCAGCCGAGCTTGGAGTAAGTACGAGTTGGCACAGTTGTTGGCTTTTAAAAACACCGTAACATATGATTAAGTATGTTTTAGTGTGTGCATTTAGAGCAGTATGATATGTATTGGTTTGTGATTGGTGTGTAGTGATGTTTTCAATGTTGATAGTGCAGTGGTTGGAGCTCCAAAAGTAGCAGACGTTATCTACGCCTGAGTTTGATGTCTGTATCCTTGATTTGACCTGACATAGCCGAGCTTGGAATCTGGTGAATGGAAGAGAAATTTTAGTGCTTTTCGGTGTTCGGAAAATGAAACATAGGAGTGCGTTTAGTATCTTGCAGCTATTCATCTGATCTTTGATTTGAGTTAGGAGTTCGGACCTGAAACATTTTTACGTAAATAGGTCCCGACTTCTCAGGTGTGGATGAGGCTCGCACGGCCATACCTGATACCTCTGAAGCTACTCTTGCGATGGTTGTTTTTGTTACCGTAGGCTAAATGTAAAATGTTTATGGTGGAAGGAAATAAATACCTTGCACTTTGTCGTAAGCTTGGTTTATGCTCGTTTCCGGATGTCGGATTACTCAGTACGCAAGCTTCTTGAGCCCGCAAGTCAAATGTTTATAGGCCTAACGTAGCCTACTATTTTTTTAGCTAGCCGTTCCGGAAAATAAACAGCTGACTATGATACACCGAAACGTACGAGAGTTGCTTCTGTTTTGATTTAATAATTTTATTTCGCCCTTAAATTCTTTTACTTGTGTTTCAACTTTGTGGGAGTCCCTACATATTCCAATATCGTAATCATGATCTAATTGAACAAAAATGAATTTGAATTGAAATTAAGAAACTCCCAGCTTGGGAAAAATAATAAGTCTCGCGAGCTTCTTTAGTTGCAAGGTGCTACTATGTTTTTCTCTCTCTAGACTGAAATAATTTCTGTATTCTGACACAGATATTCCTGTCTTCGGAATGCTATGGAAAAAAAAAAATATAAATTAGATTAGGTCTCAGGAAGGGGCATGCAGAGACATACAAGTAGGGCCTATAACTTATAGGGAATCCCAACTTATACCATATAATAACATTGTTTCGGTTTAGTCTCTGGAAGCTTGTGTTACCCCTTTAGGGGCCTACTTACTTGTATCTGTTGTGTAGCTTAGGAGTGGTTTACAGCTTTCAAAGTTACACCAAGTTAATCACAAAGGATTCATGATCTTCCATACCTCTACAAATCCACACTATTTATTTATTAGTCCTGGCGGTACCTTACTTAATCCTGGCGGTGCCTTACCTTATTTATTTATTAGTCCTGGCGGTGCCTTACCTCATGCTTAGTGCTGGTTTCCGGATAGGCCTACACAAGATATGGAGACTATAGAAACAACATTGTTGGATGGTATAAGCCATACTCACAACATAATTGTAAATTATATTTCTGCATGCAGCTGCTGGAGAGCTGATTTAATTTATATTTTTCCTAGCATTCGGGAGACAAATCTCCATGCCAAAATCTAGACACTTTTTCAGTCTGGAGCGAGAAAACTCGCAGTAGGCCTACCGTAGTAACATACTAAGCTCATGATCTGTGTTATTTTTCCTGTGTTGGGCATCTTTAGGTATCACAGACTGAAACGCAAGCAAATGAATCTAAGGACGAGTTTACGTTATTAAACCAATACATAAAGCAAAAACCGTACATTTTGGTAGGCCTATATCGTAGTCAGCTGGCTATTTTCCACAGCGGGTAGCAGAAAACTGAGTCGACATTTTTCTTGCAGGCTCTTGAAGCTTGCATAATCCAACATCAGGAAACAAATTGTAATCATTGTAAACTTCAATAATACTAACTTCCAGAAAACTAGGGCCTAGGCTATTAATGTTAGGATACTCGGGTACCAAAACGACAATGCATATGACCGAACTTGGATTTGAAGGAAGAGTTTGGACAGGGAAACACAAAACAAGTGCTAGGCCTAGTGCAACTATTTGATTGCAGAAGTTAGTTCTGGTCAGATTCCAAAATACGACTTTGTTTATTAATAAACGAGATGTGCTAATCTCCACGGCAACCTATTTGATGCACTGTGCCTGTGAAGAATGCACCATTGCTTATGAAGTAGGCCTAATACTTTGCTATTACTATTGGATTATGGTCCCACTGTTATGACATCTTAGGTCTAATGGAGACCCCATCCGCGTCGTAATGACGCTTCAGGATAACTGAATTTTGAATTTTGCCACTCAACCGACACATAGCNGGAGGTGGGATCTTTTACATCGAACACTTATCGATGGGACCCGCCTTTAACGTGCCTCCCGGAACACGCCTTACGATCATACCTTAGTGTGGAGTGCTTCACAGGCAGACTCGTAGGATAACCCTTTTTACCCAGGGCTAGGAGTCGGCCCCGGGGTTTGAACCCGGGACCTCCCGATCAGGAGGCGAACACTCTAACCACTAGGCCAACCTGTCGGTTAGGCCTAAGACTAAGTTACATATTAATGATGTAAAAAGAGTTAAGTTATTACCTCTCTATTAATCTATCTTGCCTTGGCACAGCCAGAAACAACCTTTGCATGCTTATTGAGCTTTATGTAGGCTAGGCCTACTCAAACCTGTGGCTGTAGGCTACATAAAGGCAGGTTCACAATCAGCAAAGGTGAACTTTGTTGGCAGCCAATCAGGTATCGGCTTTTGGGCTTAAAGTAAATGGTGCTTTACCTGTTATCCTGTTTCAATACAGGAAGGGCCCATGCCAAGAAAACAAAAATAGGCCCTTGGAAACTCATTTCAAGAAGGTAATCTCCCCAGTAGCAACCCTCAATCTACGTGTAGCATCAGTTGTGCAATTGTAAGTTCTCTTGTTTGGTTTAGAAATGCTTTTCAGTTTTAAAGTTAGACAGTAAGGCACAAAAGTTTCAGTAAATCTACTTGCATGTCTAAATCCTCCAGATTTATCTTCAAATGCATGTTCTATGTATAAAAAGCAGAAAATAGCCTAAGATTCCGAAAGTGCCCCGTGGCACTGTACAGTAGAATTAACGACATTTAATCAACAATGCATTCACAACGATCCCACGAGTATAATGGAAGGAATAAGGATTGAAAAATGTATCTGTTCTGGTTAAGACGCATTGTATCACGGTAAGTACTATACCGGTAGTTTAAAAGACTCGTCACGCAAACTTTCAGGCCTTAGTTAAACAATAATAACTAGTCAAACAACCACTAAAAGTGGTACTTGCTGTCAATTTATTGTTTCATAATCAGATTTCTACAGCCAAATAATGAATGAAATTGCTGTCTCTCTAGTCATAAATATTGGCCTCCGATATAACATAATATAAAAAAGCCGCCGTTGTGGAAGTTCCGTGACTGGTGAGATAGCCAACATTTAGCATAACTTGTAACTTCTACAATCGTTGCATGTTTTGCCAATATTTATTAGTACGGTACAGGAGAATATACACTGAAGTGCCAAAACATTAGGCACACCAAATTAATAATGTGTAGCTCCTCCCTTCGTCTGGATAACTGCAGCTACTTGCATTTTAACCAGAACTGACATATTTCAATCTTTTTCTTTCCATAAAATCTCGTGGGAACATTGTGAAACGTCGTTAATTGTACTGTAGGCCCTACAGTGCCATGATATTGGCTTTTGGAATCGCAGACTGTTTTCTTTCCAGCTTTCTTGACATCGAACATGCATTTGAAGATAAATCTGGAGGATTTAAACATGTAAGTAAATTACCTGAAACCATTGTACCTCATTAAGTCTAACTTTGAAAGCTGAAAGCATTCGTAAGCTAAATAAGAGAACTTATAATTGGACGGCATTTATCAGAAAGGAACCAACTACCAAAACCTAGTTTCGAGTAAATTCATGTCAGTTATTTCACTTCTGTAAATCTGGAAATGTTCTTACAGGGGTTTTTCTTTGTTTTCCTCAAACCTACTTTAATTCTGCGTCATTTCCTTGAGAAAACAATTCAATTACTTCATTAGAACGTTTAAAAATCAAATTTATTGGTGGTTGTTCCTTTCTGATAAATGAGAAATCGCTGTACTGAAAACAATGAAATGAACCACAGCAGCTGGTTCCATTCTGAGAAATGATTAACCGCTACCACTGATCACCAATGGGTTGAACAAATTAGTTTTTAAGAAATGAAATACCTTTAACAGCCATAATAAAATTATCACAGTGACAGAATAATATACTGTATCACAACCATTAACAATAGCACTAATTTTTAGTTTCAGTGTAGCTGAATGTCTCATAATACCGTACATCTAAAAAAGAGATGTTGAAATAGGCTTGTTTTTTATGAATCAGAAAAGGCTCTCTGTTCAATAAAGAGCGATGACTAGGATGGTTCTATTCTGAGAAATGGAAAAGACCCTTTCCATTTCAATGATTTTTTGAAATTCGAATTTTTCCGGGAAAACGTTGTCAGAACCTTGGTTCCTTTTTCCTGAAAACAAAAACCAACTTGGTCCATCCCACAGGGGTCTTAACTCATTTTCCCATATTTGGTAGTTGGTTCCTTTCTGATAAATGATGTCCAATTGCACTACTCAAGCTGCACATGGTTTGGGGGTTGCTGCTGGGGAGGTTACTTTAGGTGTAGGAATTCAGCATTGAACATATTGTAACACAGACTTTTTTTTTTAAATAATGTTTCAGCAAAATGGTAAATAATTTCACGTGACACAACTTAACGAAGACTATTTAAAAATGACTATCAGGATTTGGACGATATCCAAAATTCTATAAAAAGTATTCACCTAGAAGCAAACTTTATAGATCTCACAGTTGTGGATTCTGAGCAGATTTTTCCTCGGCTCCTTGCAATTACTAGTGCTGCTTCCTGCAAGATTTCAAAGTGCCTAATAAACCTTCATGATTAGATGTAGGGCTCAGTTTCTGCATGAAGTGCTTGCGACAAAAAATCTTAAACTGGAAATCTGAAGTACATATGTCTATAATGAAATTGATTCTTTTTAGTTTTTTTTTATTGTGATGGCTTGATTTTGTTCATCTGGAGTTAAACTTAAAAATTGTTTTGAAAAGAGTTTGTGGACTTAAGTGACTCATACTTTCAGAACAAACATTTCTAGTTGGGTTTAGTTTGTTTATAGTTATTCCACTTAATATGCGTTCCAGAGCCCTCACACTCCCTGCCAAGTACCTTACCGGTTGATTGCAGGGTATGATGTAGATGTAGAAGTTAGTTTTTAATGCGTAATAAACAACTGCATTGGGTACGTACATCCCTCTCATGTAATTAGTACCATCATACCCTTGGGATTGAGGTAATTATTTAACTTTTTAATCTTTAATAGAAGTCATTGGTGATTGAATTATACATGAAATGATAAAGGAGCAAAGGAACTTGCGATACAAATACATGTTAACCACTGAAAATTCTTGTATGAGGTTTAAAACCTTGAAAACCAAATGCTCTCCTATAGTCACCATTTTTTACTTTCGCAAACTGAAGAGGAGCCACGTGCCCTAGATGAACAAAAATATAAGGTACATTCATTTGAATACTTTTTCTTTTTGACTGATGTCACAAAATGCGTGTGGTAGACAGTATTGACCTCTGTTTTTTATTGTGCGTGTTTTCTATTAAAAAAAAATAACTATCTACTAAGAGAAAATTGTTAGCAATGTAGGGCTCTTGTATTTAATTTTATCCTTTGGCTTACTTGATAGGTATTTTAAGAACTTGGTTGTATTCAGCTAAAAGCTATACAAAACATATATTTATGATTTTCTCCCAGTCCACTAAAGTGAAGTTCCAGAACATTCAAAAGTTCCACAGAAAGAATCCTCCAGTTTCGTGTTTAAATCCTCTGGATTTCGGACATTGGTAGGGAGAAGTCAATTTAATGATCGTTTAATAATGCAATCACAGTGTTTCCAGATGTTTTAAAGCATAAGGTGTTTTGAATGTACCAATGTGTTTTAGCGGGTTAAATATATATATTGTAAGATCATGTACCGGTACCTTTTAAAATGCAAGCCAAGGACTTTGCAGGTTTTAGATCAATGAGAAACTTGTCAAACGACCATTAAAAATGGTTACCTGTCACACAAGCAAGGGACATTGCACGTACACTAAAGTTCCAAAACATTTGGTACAGCAGTACCTAAAGTTTCTGGCTGCTCCCTGCACTGTGGAAATGGTTGTAGCTGAATGACTTATGTCTTATCAATTGTGCTTCAGTGAATGTTTGATAGACATGGGTCTTATGAAGGATTTGTCACCATTTGATCGCGGGCAGACTCTAGTGGCCAGAAGGATGCGGCACAGTATCTCCGAGGTGGTGAATGCTCTTGAGTTTTCACGGACAACAGTAGCAAGAGTAGGCTATACTGGGAATATGCAAGTTCCGGATAAACATCAGCGGCACGTGAAAACGGTGGGCGTCTACAGGTGATGCAAGAACGGGATTGCCAGTGCCTGAACAGAATGGTAATCACCCAAAGAAGGAAACATTGTGTCAAATCACATCTTAATTCAATGCTGGTGCCACTCAAGCCACCATTCGATGCACTTTACGGCGTACACTGCATTCCATGGGGGTTGGCCCACTCCGGTACCACTGTTTACACCACGGCATCGGGTAATGCACCTCACCTGGGCCAGAGAACATCGTCGTTGGGTCGTGGATAACTGGTGCCGTGTGGCATTGTCGGACGAATCACGTTTCTATAGATCCATCTGTCAGCAAAGTGTTGTGCAAGCTGGCGGTAGCTCAGTCTTGGTATGGGGTGTGTTCTGTTGGAGAATGCAATGTACACATATCTCTTTGTACACCATTTACACTCCTTTATGAATGCCATGTTTCCCAGTGGTGATGGTTTGTAACAACAGGATAATGCAACCCCTCATCGTGCACTGGCTCATTGAACACTACTAGTAGAGTTCCAGGTAATCCATTGGCCATCGCTATCGCCAGATTTAAACCATATAGAGCACTTATGGGACACTATCCAGACCTCACGAATTGCCTTCCATCAACATCCAACAAACTGGTCTCAATTATGGACAGGCCGCCAGCCATAGAACGTGCCTGGCTTGATATACCCTTGCAACGACTCAAACACTTTGTTGACTCGATGCCACGTCAAGTAGCTGCAGCAGTTATTCTAGACTAGTATTCCTGATAATCATACTAAAAGTCCCCATACATAGACCTTGTGCTACAGCCACCGTATTGGAAAATTACAGCCGAAAACTGGTTTTTACATTCATTTAGATTTTTTTTAATGTTTCAAACAAATGTTATTAAGCATTGAATTTCCTACAAAGTAAGTTCTTTTCATTTTTCTACAAGTTTCAAGATAAGCCCATAAAAATTAGAAAAGTTTGCAAAAAATAATTTTAGGCTTTTGACCAAAATAAATTCACACAAGCAAGGAACTTTGCATGTTTTGCCCTAGTGCTCTTGATAATACTAATAGACCTTGTGCTACAGTTGCCATATTGAAAAATGGCAACTAAAAACCAGTTATTTTACATTAATTTTGAAAACTAGATTAAAAAAAATATTTAAAACAGAAGTTATTGAGTAGGAATTTCCTACAGAAAAAGGGTTCTTATCGTTTTTCGAGAAGTTTCAGGATATCCCACTAAAGGGAAAGGAGTTAAATTACGCTGAAGGCCAATTTTATCCAACAAAACACTCCATCTTGAAAGTGAGCTCACTTCTGCTCAAGATGGAGAAGTCTGGTCATGTTCTGCTTGTGTCCTCTAGTTAAAAATGCTGATATGTATTAGAACAGGAGACACAGCCTAATTATTCCTTTTGGGGATTTAGCTGTTGAAAACTAATTATTTAAGGTATTGTGTCCAATTGATTTGCAGTGAGTATCATTTTTAGTGGTTGTTTAGCTCACATGACGACTATCTCACCTGACTTTGGTAATGGTGGATTTTCTTAATTTCTGTTTGTTCCCTCTCGGAGGCCAATATTTATAGGTAAAGTGATTACGGTATTTAATTACAATTTTAGAAGCGAGTACTATTTATAGTGGTTGTTTGACTATGTATTATTGTTTAAGTAAAGCATGAAATTCGCGTGACTTTAAGTTCAACACGTTCATAATTTGACAAGATATATTTACTGCGAAGTGACGAAATGTGAGATTTATACATCCTTTCCATATACCACCGTTGGAACATTGTGAATGTGTATTTAAGAGTCGGCTTCAGTCAGAGCACGGGAAACGACTAATTCAGTTACATTTTGGTTCACTGTTACCAAACAAAGACCGAAATGGAAAAAGTAAAACTATAGCTCACTTCAAAATTCCTCCCTTTACACGCTGGTGCATGATTTGTTAAAAACTATAGTGTATTAAGTGCGTAATCTGAGTTCTAATTCAAATCAGACGTTCTTTTCTTTAGAACTCAGATTGCACGCTTAATACACTAGGCCTATAGTTTTTATCAAATCATGCACCAGCGTGTAAAGGGACGAATTTTAAAGTGAGCTATAGTTGTACTTTTTCCATTTCGGCCTTTGTTTAGTAATAGTGATCCAAAATGTAACTGAAATAGTCGTTTCCAGTGCTCTGACTGAAGTCAACTCTTAATTGTACTGTACAGTGTTCAGTTTTGCTGGTCAAGCTGAAGTAGTTTTCTGCCATAGAACAGGCATTTGAAAATAAATTCCGAGGATTTAAACACACAAGTTACATTATTTAATTCTTTGTGCTTCACTGGGTGTAACTTTGAAAGCTGTAAAGCATTCCTAAGCTAAATAAAAGAGAAAAGCAAGGATGGGGTGGCTTCTTTTCTTGAGTGGGCACGGCACGCCCGCTAATCCATGACCTTACAGTTTTAAGTTACGTTTTAAATAGGCTGGAATTAGAATGTGTTTGCGGTGATCACATTTTCGAATAACTTTATTCTCACCAACATCAACCTCAGTATATGTATGCTAGACAAATTTGCTTTTTTTTTTGTTGTACATATTGCTTTAATCCACAGGGTGGCTACCATGACCTTCTAACGATACTGTATTTTGAGGGATAGGCCTACAGTTCTTAAGACTTCATTTTGGACAAATTTAAGCCGGAGCTGAAATTGACACGATTTCATACTGTTTTTGTAACAAACATAAACTTCGTGGCTACAAAGCATGATAAGCAAACTGAATTTAACCAGTCACAAAACAGTTTGCTTATAGTAACAGATCACATTTACTCTAATTTTACTTCACAAGTGTCCCAACTGTTAAATGTGTAGGAAACAATTTGTTTCAAGATTGCGGATGGTGAAACTACACAGGGCATAATGTATAACATTACACACTATATCAATACTGAATTTTACTAAATGGGGTTATAATTGTGTTAGATATACCGTTTAATCAAAATAGTCGACATTTTGTTTCAAGATGGTGGATGGTAAAATTACGCAGAGAATAATGTAAAACATTAAACTCATTATTGTTCTTTTTAATTTCATTGAAATCGGTTATTATTTGTGCAAGATATAATTGGTTTATCAAAATAGCCGGGTACTTTGTTTCAAGATGGCAGAGAGTTAAATAATTTAGGGGATAATATAAAACATTAAGGTAAGTAAGACTAACTTTTTTCGGGGCTCAGTGATCTCGAAAACTCCAGATTTCAGATTTCCAACACTTAATTGCTCTTGACAGTCGTTTTTGTAGATGTACTACACGAATTCACATGAAAGGTGCAAATGTGTGTACATTTCACTATTTTTTTTCGAAATCAGCGATTCCGAAAACCCTCGAACACATTTTCAACTCTTACTCAATGAATACCTTAAACAATGGGTNACTTGTAGATGGAAACTTGGAATGATATATATGGATATTACGTTAAGAGATATCACCCCGCCCCCGAAAATAAAGTTGTCTCGATTCGAACCGTGATATTTATGGATAAACCTTTTTTATAACCAATACTTATCGAGATTACAGAGTCGAAAGGTTTAGGGTGCTTACAAACATAAAACCTATCTACAACTGTTTTATATATACGATACTCTAATATACAGCATTTACTCGATAGTTACCGATGAAAGCGTGCGAACTATAGTATCATACCGAACCTACCGAATCACACCACTATCTACCTCCTCCTAAACCAATATTGTCCTTAAAACCGCTGCCTCTGGCGAACATGTGAGACTGGAAACACATGCCACGAAAGAGGCGAAAGGGTGGGAAAGTAAAGGTGGTGACCCTCCCCTTCCTTTCCACCCGTGCCTATGTATTGCGGGCAGGTATCGAATGCGCCTAAAATGTAAGACTTAACTTTGTTATAGCTTATGCAAATATAACTGAAAACTATGTCGTGAAATTTGACGGTTGTGATAGTAACATATATTAGACTTGAGATAAATCTATTTTATATGGTTATGACTAGTAAATAGAACAGAAAAGTCTCTTGATTTAGGGTCAAAATGGCTGAACTTTAAGTAATTGTGTTGCAGTAAAAAATTATAATCTTTTTATGGTACGCTAATCTCTAATTAGACATCCGCTGGATGAATGCCTGTGCGAAATGTTATGTAATTATTGTGACTCATTTGCCTAAACCCTTCTGCTAGAAAACTTAAATTTTTAGACTTTAAACGTCAATAGACCCTTAAATATTAAAACTATGGATATTTGACATCGCACATTTGAATGTACACGCGTGACGTAATATTAATACACGATAACATAGATTTCTAATATCGAACCAAACACCCTTAATGATTGTTTCAGTTTGTTTGTTTTATAGGGTCAGGTGGGGTGAAATGGGTAGGAAATAAGCCCTTTTTAAGTTCGTGGTCCTCTGACATTACTCTCACACAAATTTTGAATTTTATAAATATTTTTTCTTTACATTGCACCTTTTGTGATTCTATCCATGTAAAACTTTTGTTCTTTGGAGGTGTAGAAATATNGAAACAAAATGGCTGCCACAGGAAGTATAGTGCTGCCACCTACACCCTGTGACAAACAAAATAAGATGTATTTGGCACACTCAAAATCCACATGCTAGTAGGGGTTTTTGATGACCAGACTTTTGTAAAAAAAATAAAAATGTAAAAATACCCATTCCACCCCACCTACCCATTTCACCCCACCTGACCCTATTGGCTGGGGTGAAATAGCAGTTAACAGTGTCTTCAGTAACTGAATATTTTAGACTTGATTCAGAGTGCATAACATTATCTTTGCTCTGCCTCATTTCTTATGATGTACCGCTTTTACCAAGGTTATTCTTCATTGCAGGACATCTTGGTGTTTAAGCTAGAGAGAATTGTTTCATACTCGTAAGAGCATACAAGGTCACAGTTGCTCCTGTAAATCTTAAATATGATCTGGGTTAATTTTTGATGGCTTGACTTATTGCTAAGCTAGAAACTTCCAATATTCTAACCAGTGTTTCACTCCATATTTAGCCCCAAAAGAGAGAAACCCTGAGGAGGTGTTGCATGGATGATCAGTATTGTTGTCTTCCCAGTCGATCTTTTTGCCATATTGGCATTTCTTAGAGGAATTGTATTTCTAGAAATGGATATTTATTTTATCTATATACACTGGTTTGAATTTGTTTCATTTGCTGCAGTTGTAGGAAATCCTTGTAACATCAGTAAATACATACTCTTCTTTTATTGTATATCCTATATTGTCCTCCTATCCATACTCCGATAAGAAACTCCCTCGGTGTTACAAAGACCGCATTTTTGTTCACTGTTAGTAACAGTCTTGTTACCCTGTATATAGGAACTAACTCAGCCTCGTTCTTTTGATGACATAATTGGTCGATGTTGGTACCATGATTTTGTCATTTGTTAAGTGTACTCCCTACAGCCAGGCCAAAACTCATGCTCCCGGAAAACAAATCGCTTAATATCTGGTTTATGTTGAACAAATCCAGGAAACTAAAAAAGGGGAGACATAGAACAATGCCTTGTGTTGATTTTGGTGTAACTTTTTCAAAAATTAAATAAAATCTAATAATGTAATTTGGTTATTTCTCCAAATTTAAAAAAAAAAAGCCGAAATTACCAATATTAGATTTTAATAACTTTAAGAAAATTGTATACCAAAATCAACACAAAGCATTGTTCTATGTCTCCCCTTTTTTAGTTTCCTGGATTTGTTCAACGCAAGCCAGATATTAAGCGATTTGTTTTCCAGGAGCCTGATTTTGGGCCTGGCTGTAGGAAGTACACTTAAACTCGGAAACATTTGTCAGTTTTTGGCAGGAATGGTGTTATTTTTGTTCAAATTGCTACAATGACCGACTTCAGTGATTCATGAATCGTATGTACAGCACGTTGCCAGATGTGTTTAGGACCTGTGCCAGTGGGATGTTGTGCTAATTTAAAATGTAGCTTGATAGACCAAGTAGTGTTTGAAACTGGTGATAGTTGTCATGGAGCTCCCTCTTTAACTTTTTATCACTAATTCTGAACTATTTAAAGCATTGTTAGATATGCAAATATTTCATAAATATGTATGTATAATGACTACCTTGTGTTTCTTAGGGTATGGGTAGGGTAAGATTAAGGTTACACCAGTACTTCCAAGGTGGACCTTGTTGGTTAGGTTTGATGGGTGGAGGTTCTTGAAGAAATTGTTCTCAAACAAAGCCATGGTACCGTCTACTCAGGTTGGCAAGGTGTTAACTACTCCAGAATAGATCATGTATGTAGTAGTCTAGTGATTTATTAGACAGTGCTTAGAAATGTAATTTCAGTAGTGCGTAAATGACGAAACTGTCTAGTGCAAGTGCTCAAACGCAAGCAATTGTTTACAGTGGGATACTCTTTATGTAAAACCAGTTTAGCAGTGCCATTTGCTCTGTGTAATTAGTCTTAACTGTTAAAATTACAGTGAATATTCAGTCTGGACTAACACAATATTTGTCATTTTCAAAATAAGTAGGCTAGATAAATCGCTTTGTGTAGAACTAACATGAATAGCTGGTTGATATTAATGAGCTTTGGGAAGGTGTGCAATGTTTTGGAGGTAATTACAGTGTGTTAATTCATATTGAAGAGTTAAAGTGTATGAGGGAGACAGACCTTGTCAGTGTTTGAAATTATTTTTTGCTGGTATTCTAAAATATCTTTGTCTTGACCACATCAACTATTTTCCTATCTTTGAGTTCTTCTCTCTATCCCTGCCAGTTTAATGTTATCATTGTAATTACTGAGCTATTGCACATTACTTATTGGTACATACTGGGGAAATTGAGCATATTAAATTGGTTTTGAATGCTCATGCATGTTATTAAGTTGTACTTTTAAACGTCTTGCTTACATCTCAAATTAACGAGTTGTGATTATAGTTGAGATTCGTGAAGAGTTGAGGGAACTTTGAGATATTTACAAATGTAGTTTTAAATTGCATACCTTTCGAGGGCAGTGTTTGTTGTTAAAATTTGGTATTTTGCTACCAATATTTTGAGAAAGGTGCATATTTGCAACAAATATTTGGATCTGTTTTCTTGAATATATAGTATTTGCTGCTGATATGTGGATATGAATGGACATCACCATGCCTTATTCAGGATTAGAACTCAGAAACCTAGTCACTAGACCAGATACAGGATTCAGTGCAGTAATATGTATAATAAATATTTTTTAATTTTGAATATTAAACTTTTTTTTTCTCTTTCAGCTCTTTGCCAGAATGGATGACAAAGCCTGCTTTTAAAACTCATAGTCACTAAGGTAAGTGTAGCTGTGTAAAAAATTGACTTTTCTAATAATGGCAAGTTAATTTAATAATTGTGTTGTTTCTAGGTTATGGTTTCTATGCATTGCCTGCCAAAGACAAATTAATCCCAATGTTTGCTGACGAATCTAGTTCAGAAGATGTCTCCAAGTCTGATGCCTTTTCACAAAAACTAAATGTAAGTTACCAAGTTTTCTGTTATAAAACTATTAATGCGTCGCTGCTCTAGATTTTGGTTTTGTGTGAATTTGAGGATATGTTGGACTCTGATCATAATCAAAGGTGCATGTCATGTTGAGAGGTTTCAGTGGCATGATTGGCAAACTCTTCATCTTCATTTGTTTGTATACCAGTTCAATTTATTTTTGTGGTACATTTAAAGTTCCAGTTTCATTTTACAAAATGGACCAGAAATTGTGCTTCCAGACATCAAATTGCTATATTTCTGGCTTGTGTGGAACAGATCTGGGAAATTACAAAGTTAGAAATGCATAACAATGCCATGTGTTAAAGTTGATATAAAATGTTGTACAACTAATTGAAATGTAATATGTGCAATTTTGGTAATTTTGTCTTTAGTAAGAATGGGAGAATTCACCAGATTACACATGATATTTTAATAAAGGTTTAGAAATTGTATCAAAATAAACACAAGGCATTCGTCTGTCTCAGGAACAGCAGGTTCTCTTGAAAACTAAAGGGATGAATAGAACCTGCCAGACCCTGCTATCTATAAGACTTGGAAGATGTGGAGAGGGCATGGTGTTTGCAGAGTGCTCCGAATGTGCTTGAGTTGTATGTAATATATTTTTACTCCAGTACATTAACCTTTTCAAGCACAGTCAAGTCAGCTATAAAAACATAAGCTCATACAAGCATATAATGTAGCATATTTTGTTTACAGCATAGTGTTTGAGTGTGCATTTTGTATTTGAAGCACACCATGGTTTGAATCTTCAAAATTCTTGTAGTAGCACATATGCCACTAGCATTACATTTTAGTTTCAACATTTTCATTAGGTTGGTAATTTAAAAAAATATATTTTCAATCAGAAGCTTATAAAAAATGTATATATTTTTAAAAATAGATTGTATGTATTGACTTCAAAAGCAAACAAGCCCAGAGGAAGTATCCTTAAGTAGACTCAGAATTTGGAAATGCACACCTAACTCACGGTTATCTATTTGAGATGCGAGACATACCTGTGTGTGTATAATTAGTGTTTTCCATGTTCTGTGTGACTGTCCCAGATGTTTTAGTTGCAGTGTTGTTGGTATTTGTAACATACTGGATGTTTTAGGTGATGATTTTTAAATGCTTCATAGCAGTCTGTAAAAGTTAAATGTCTTGGTGACTTTTTAATAAATTTTATTTTTACACTAAATATTAGATAGTCACATATACTTGTACAGATGCATATATAGATTCAACGGTGCAAACAACCCTTCAGGAGTAGACATGCCGTAAAACCAGTCATCATTACCAAAAGCAAACAAAGATATTGAAATCATAGTTGGGCTTATGTGACTTTCCAGATGTGTTTGTAGCTAGAGTTTATGAAGCTTCCTGTGTTCTGGTATCTGTTGTTTGAAATTTAGTGTTATGAATTTCAAGTTAATTTTTGTGTGACATTAAAGGGCCCCATAGGGAAAATGGATAGTGGGATATTGGCCTTTTCATGTACGTGAAAACAATTATGAGGTATTGAAATTCAAACAAGTACGTTGTGACATGAAATTACTTCTGGCAGAAAAATATAGGCTGCTGTCATATATCACAACGGAGTTTATTTGAGACATAAATGTAATGCGGTACATCTATTTTATTTTATTTGGGTGTTAATTTTGTTTTTCCCTAATTTTTTCAAGTTTTTTTTTTATATTCTGCTAATAGCCTTGGATTCTGTTTTGCATTGCAGTAATTATATGTAATCTGATTTGAGTTTTATTTTTCTTCAAGAAGGACCATGTAGAACAAATTACGGTGCCAGAATGGTTTCGGGACGAGTCCACAGTTGGTGCCAGGGTGTCGCCTGATGCCATTGTATCTTCCGAAAGTGACAAGCAGGCTGCCGACTACAGTCCTATGTTTCCTACTGACCAAGTGCCTCAATCAAGGGTGAGTACTTTTTCTGGTGCTGTTCTGAATTTGAATTTGTTCATTTACACCATTCTGGCAACAGTTTAGCTGTACTGTCTTTAATAAACCAGATCTATTACTTTTAAAATCTTATTGCAGGGAAAGTAGTGATTTGCTAAGCTTGGCTGTATTCAACAATAATGTGAAGTTATTACAATAACCATTAAGTGGCTAGTGAATAGGTAATGGTGATAGTTGTTGGTGTTTGTGGGGAAAGTAAAATGTCAATAACCGATCACTAATAGGCACTCATAACAATAATAGCTGTCATTTCAGTTGTGATAAAAATGCGTGCTTGATACACCCATTCAGTTCATTTAATGGTAGTCTGTTTAGTGGTCTTAACACTGTGCATTGCTATTTTGAAGTGTCTACTGGCATTTAAAATGCCTTGTATGAAATATGTTATAAACAGTAATACAAGGCACACCATCTCGCTACAGAAAAAAGTTCCCTTGATGTGTGTATGTAGCTTTGATTGAAAATTAAAATTGTGTAAACAGTAGTACAAGGCACACCATCTCGCTACAAAAAAAAANTAAACAGTAGTACAAGGCACACCATCTCGCTACAAAAAAAAAAAAGTTCCTTTGATGTGTGTATGTAGCTTTGATTGAAAATTAAAATTGTGTAATACATATTGTTATTTCTGGTACAAGTGTAAAATATCTTAACTCCAGTTGAATCCCTGGACATCAATCAAGTATTCCCTGAACCAAATAGAACAATTGTATGTTGCTGGAAAATGTGATTACTAATGTTTAAGAACACCAGACATGAAGTATTGTAATGCAAGTAGTGGATGCTCTTGCCAGAATATTTGTGTTTTTCTGTGTATATGTCTAGAATGGACTGACAACACAACACAAGTGACTACGTTTTTTTTTCAGGACACAAGTGTGTGTGTTTTGGAGCTGAAGGTGACGAGGCAGGCAGCTAACAACTCTGCACAAACAACAAAGGCAGTCGCAGCATCAGCGGTGACAGTGCCAGTAAATGCCAAAGAACAAAAATGCTCGGAGCATTTGGCCCAGACCATGTTGGACAGGGCAGCTACCTTTCGTGGGGAAATGAGCTTAAGTAGTCACGAGGACACTGGTATTAATACATTGTTTTATGTTGGTGCATTGTTTCTAGAAAGTCAAATATATTGTAACAATTTCTCATTGTTATTGTTTCAGAATCTTTGTCTTTGTGTGATTCTCATCACCCACGTTCCAAGTCTGAGGCTGGGGGTCTTAGAGGATCCCCTGGCCCCTTCCGCCCTCGGGAGGGAGATGGGGAGGGTCGAGCTGAACCCCCCGTCCTCTCCTCCTCGAAGGATGACTCAATATCTGTGATATCCAGCTCAAGTCGTGGTACCATGGAAGCAGAACCTCCGTCCCCCCGATGCAACCATGGTGCAGAACAGGTATGTTCGATTGTGAGTGCACGTTTTTAAGACTAGTATTTTGTTGGCTTTTGAACTATATTCATTACTCTTTTCAGGGCCCTGATGCAATCCTTGCTGGACAGTTTGGTTCTTCCAGCAGTCATAGTCTGTATTCTGCACAAAAGCAGGTTTCTCTCAATCCACAAGCTAACCACAAACCGCAATCCATTATGCAATCATCTGTGAATGCTAGTTTAAGTAGATGGGAAGGAAGTCTATGTTCCTTCTTCAACAATATTGGGCCACAACAAAACACATTCGGTTCTCGTCGTGTGTGCGAGAACGATCTCAAAGGTGCTTTTTCAGATCAGGATGAAATTTATTGTAATAAAGATAAGTGTAACGAAAATTCCAGTCGGGGAGGATCGAAAGACAATGCGCATGACTCTTCTTCCCCGGCAATGCCAACGTGTGTTGACAAAGACTATGACGCTTCTTCACGCAACATTCCTGGTGATGACGGAAAAAACGGAAGTGACACTCCGTCATACACTGTTCTTGCCAACGGTCCTATTCAGGAGAGTCGGACCAAAACTCTGAGCTTTAATAAACCCGAAGATGCATCTCCATTCTCAACGATTCGTCCAGGGCTGTCAAAGTTTGTCATCGGTCCGGCAAGCAACGCCCGATGGGGAATTCCTCGTGGCCTCGGTCTTCGTGGTGGAGGCGAGAGCTCCTTAAACAATGGCACAACTGGTTGGGGCACCCCTCCCTCTAACTCTGCGAACAGTGCTGGTTGGGGACAGAGCTCAAATCAGAGTGGTACCCCTGCCCAGGGACAATGGGGAAATGGCAGCAGCACAAATCGTAATCCTGCAGAAACTAGTCAGCGAACCAATGGTCAGCAGAATTCTGGTAAGTTCTGTAAAACAAATTGGTTAAATTTCTTACTGTAATGTTTTCTTTTTTATGGATATTCCTCCTTTAGTAGCTTTCAGAATTTGAGCCTCTGTAAATAGATTAAAAGATTTGTTCTTGTAAGAAGTGACAAGCATATTCGGATACAATGTCATAGTTGTAGGTATTTGTTCTTACAATCAAAGGTGTAAGAGTAAAAGTTGATCCTATTAAAAAAAGTCCTTGCATTACTTACATCTCTAATTTTTTGTCAGTTTTCGTTAGACAGTGTGTGTTGGGATGTTTGTTAGTGAGGGCTAGATCTGGTGAATAGGGAGGATGTTCCAACAGTTAATTTTTTACTAGCTAAAAACTCCCTCACAGAGTGTTGTGTCAGCAGGTGCATTGTCGTGATGCAAGATCCATAAGTTGATGGAGAAAAGTTCGGGTCATTTCAGTCTTTTTTACGCAACCCTTTCAGCACTTCCAAATGGTAAGCGTGGTTGACTGTTTGCTCAGTTGGTACAAATTCTTTCAATATGGTGGGATTTGCACAAAAGGAAAATATTTCCATTATATTAATCCTCCTTTCTGTAATAAATTTTATGTCATGCAACATGCAGTTGCTTTTAGACAAATTGAATAATACCAGTGAAACTGATGACCGAACCACTCAAATAGGGTTAACCGGGGGAGATCTGAATAAAGAACTGCAAGAGTTGTGTGGTAAAAAACTCTCTTCAGGAGGGATTACCTGTGTACAGCAACAGCTAAAATACCGAGAAATTCATCTTGTTGGAACAACATTTTCATATGTTATGTTAGAGCAGGTCATTTCAAGATGATGATGCATATCTCCATTAAAATATATTTGTAACTCTTCATATTAGGCAAACCTAGATTTTGTCGATATTTTTTTGTTTTACAGCTCTTTGGTCTTCTGTACATGGAGAGTATATATATGGCAAAGGTGACCTTAATTTTAGGTGATCTTGTGTATTTTATCAGCAGAGAAAAGTATTTTGGCTGCCTGATAGTAATGTCTAAACATTTATAATTGACGCGTTTTGCATACTTATAAAATGTGAAATGTTTTTTTTTTTTTTTATGGTGAAGGAAGCACAGATAAACACAGCAAGTTCGCTGACATATCAAATGAAACGGTTCGCCAACCTTGGTCTAGGATTACTTTGTGTGATTGTGCGATATCAGTTAGTAGTCGATATGTTTGGTTTTAGTAAATGGTGTGTGGTTTTCACAGGAGCAGTGACAAAGGCTGGTACCCAGGCACCAGGTGCTCCTGTACCACAGTCTACTTCACAGCCTTCCCAGCAACCTCCTTCCAATGGTTCGCAACAGTCGCCTACTTCAGGGCAGTCAAACTCTGCTTCACAGCAGAACTCGTCATCGTGGGCTCAAGCAGCTGGTAAAGGTCTTCCTGGGCCACAGCCTAACACTCCGGGTAGTGGGCCGGCCCCTAGTTCCTCAAGTGCATCGACAACACCAAGTAGCTCAACAACTAGTAAACAGTTGGAACAGTTGAACACAATGAGAGAGGCACTATTCAGTCAGGATGGATGGGGTGGAGTAAGTATTGTGCTCAGATAGATTGACAATAGACTGGTCTGTCTGTATAAAATGTGTATTTCAATGGCAATTTATTTTCTAGCAACATGTGAATCAGGATTCCAATTGGGACATTCCTACGTCTCCAGAACCAGGAAAAGAAGGTGGTCCCGTCTGGAAACCAAACGTTAATAATGGTAATTTTACTTCACTTTTCTTGTTAAAAGTAGTTTCCCCGAGTGATTTCAAGGATGNGAGCGACCTCCTTATCTGAGTGTCTATTTTTGCAGTTTCACAGTTGCTGAGCACTTTGCGCTCATAAAAACTGCACCTTACCACACTTATTTCGGACATATAGTTAATTGAATACAGCTGTTTTGTGACAAAGCCATTGCTCTGTGCCTTTTTTAAGTTTAAATGCGAGCATAAGAACAATAAAAACATAATTTCTTGATCGATTAAGTCTGCTAGTTTTATTTTCTAAAAAAAAAAGTGGAGGCTATTGCACTTTAAAGAGAGAAATATGTAAAAAAAAAATATATATATATATATTGCCGATCTGAGTTTCTTGTAGCACATTTGCATGAGAATGCTGCTTGGCAACACTATCCTAATTGTAAACAAACAATGCTTTCAAAGTTCATTTATGATTGAGCAACTACTAGTTTCAGTGGGGCCAAACTAAAGGACAATGCAACATTTCAGCGGAGGAATTATTCACTTTCAGCATGTTATTCGTAATAAAATTATCTTGAAAGAATCTAGTTGGTATCAAAAAGACTAAACATGAGAATGTTTGCCATATTTTACATCTCAGAACTTGAGTTTTGGTTCAACTGCAGTTGGTATGGCCTGAAAACTAGTTGGTGTAGTCTTTATTTCACATTTATTTTATTACAAAATTGTAGACATGTTTTTCAGTTTTAAAAATAATTAGGAACTAAAACAAAATAAGAGAACCCTTTTTAATTCTCTTACTGATATAGAAGTATAAGGCCAGCAAAAGAAAGTTGCATTGTCGATCACTTCACTCATTTTGAAATCTACTTTAACTTAATGGGAAACAAATTTGTGTTTGATGGGTTTTTTAAAGTTGTTTTGCGATGTAGGCTCTGTTATTCAGAAGATTGATAGCATAAAGTAAATCATTTTTTTTTGTTGTTGTTTACAGGAACAGACTTGTGGGAAGCAAATCTCCGTAATGGTGGCCAACCCCCTCCACAAACCCAGAAAGTTCCTTGGGGTCACACACCAGTTACCAACATTGGTGGAACCTGGGGTGAAGACGATGATGTTGGAGATGCTGCCAATATGTGGACAGGTGTGCCCCCAACAAACGGAGGTGGAGGCAGTGGTGGTGGCGGCGGCAATGGTGGTGGAGGAGGAGGAGGAGGAGGAGGTGGAGGTGGTACTAACTCTCAGTGGGGCGGCAATACTGGTAACACGGCAGGACCTGCTCCAGTATGGGGAGGTATACAGTGCTTATCATAACATAATCCTAAGCTCAATAGATGGGTTAGTGTAATTAATTAAAATAAAAAAATGTTTTTATGCCAATGTTGAAATGGTACAGTAGAAATTTTTTAAGGGTTAGAGTTACTGTAAGAACGTGCTACTTTTCTTATAACATAAGAAAGCACTGACATATTAAAATCATTTGGAGAAGGTCATTTGCCTCTAATATTTTCTTGGAAACTGGATTAAGAACTCGTTTTGACAAGTTATGACAAGATATGTTTTTTGTTTTGTTTTTACCTTACTCCTTATACGGAGTAAGGTAAGACAATGTCGTGTTTTAATTAGTAAAACTTAATTTTGTTTGTTAATGGAATATGTTACATATACTGGGAAAAGCTGTCTTCGAAGACATTGTGTTGATTGGGAATATCCATGAAGGAGCTTTAACATATTTGTCTGTATACGTGTGTTTTATACTATATAATGTGTGAAAAATGTAACTCTTCAAAATGATCTTGGATGTTTCCCATACATTATCAAGATCAGAATTTGCTTCTGGTCACTTTTGGTATATTGTCACAATATTTNGACAGTCTTGTCCTCTCAGCATTTTTGATTGCCTGAGGTTTAGAGCTAGTTTCTCAATTGCCTTGCGATTCAGAAACTGATGCAATAAGAATAAACATTTGTTTTAATTTCATGTTGTAAAATTGTAACTAATTTTTATAAATTAGTAATAAAAACATGGTTGTCTTGCATAGTTAGAAAATCTTTGCTAGAAAGGAATCTTTAAATTTGAAATATAGTTGAGGAAATTCCATTCACTGTAGATTTTAGACCTTAGAATGTGTGAATAGTTAATATGAATAATTTTAACATTTACAGGTGCCCCNAAGAAAGAACCAGAATGGACTGGAGGCTGGAACGACCCACGAAACGATCTCAGAGGAGACCCCCGTGCTGATCCAAGGGACCCAAGGGACATGCGTGACCCGAGGGATATGAGAGGCGACATGAGGACAGATCTTCGCAGTGACATTAGACCTGACATGCGTGGTGATATGCGTGGCGACATGCGCGGCGAAATGCGTGGCGACATGAGAGGCGACATGAGGAACGACATGAGAGGAGATATGAGAGGCGACATGCGAGGAGACGTCCGTTCGGCACGCATGAATGGTGAACCGGGAGGTGCAATGTGGAATCAACAGCCAAAGCCTGCTGGTCCTGGGCAATGGTCTGGGCCTGCAGGTAAAGAAGGAGGGAAACCATCTGGGTGGGAAGAACCATCGCCACCTACTGTAAGGCGTAACATTCCAAACTATGATGATGGTACTTCTCTCTGGGGCAATCCTGCACAGCAGCAAGGAGGTATGTTCTTGAATTTAGCCACATTATACAAGTCTCTATATAATAAACATATTGTGTTAATTGAGAATGAATTACCTGATACCTTTTGCAGGTTTGTAAGTTGAGGCAAATAGGTTCTGCTTTTTATACAAGTAGGGAGTTTTATAATATTTTTGCTGTGAAATATGAAAGAACTAAATGACTATGGCTCCTTGATATAAGCATGTTTGTGGTGCTGCTGTCAATTCATGAGAGATAGTATTTGAATTACCAAGCATTCAGCTGTTGCTTTTGCAACAAATAATAAAGTACTAAGAACTTTTTGCAAACCTGTAAATGTATTGTTTGTTTATTACTTCAATTTGTTAGGAATTGAGGATTTAACTTGACCATTGCTGCCCAGATTTTAGTAGTGGAACAGTTGTGACTAATGTTCATTAATAACGTTTAATTTATTTGTGAAGGCATTGAAAGCAGTAGGCCTATGGAATTTGTTAGGTGCCAGTGTGTGTGACAACAAACTTGAGCTGACTTGAAATCTCATTAGACCAGTTGGTTCATTTAAATGTAAAATCTGCTCTAAATGGCATAGATAGGTATTTTAAGACGTCTATAATGTAGTGTGTAAATGTAATAATTCCTATAACTGAATTGGCAGATTGCCCGGTTAGAAGTATTTCGTGTGTATGTGAAAGCTTGATACCTGTGTTTTTATTATTATTTGTTTATTGTTTGATTTGTGTTAAGTAGCGGAATTTATTTTCTTCCCTCTGAAGGTTCTCCACTGCTGTGCTCTCCTGCAGGCAAAGTNTCTCATTGGAAAGAAATGCCAAATCCAGCAATGAGCAGGGGAGGCATGGCTTGTCCACCTGGCCCTGTACAAAACAGGATGCCTCCTAATATGCCTGGAGGAATGAAACCAGATGGATCATTGTGGGCTCACCCAGCAAGGTGAGTAGTCCCTTGTATATGAAGTATATGGGCTGGTAAATTTTTTTATTTGCAAAGAATTTTATGTTCGCTGCAGGTCAATCAGAACTTAAATTGTGAAATCTCTCTGGTATTTAGTGGCTGATATGGAATAAAATTAAGAAAATGCTTCATCNGGCTGTCTAGCGACCGGAAAAGTCTTGAGATTTTTACAAAAATTCCAGAAATTTATAATTTCTGTATAAAATTGAGATTCTAGATCATTTTAATTCTGAACATGAATTAATGAACAATTTAATCCGTAATAGTATTTTACTCCTTGAAATTGTCTTTTGTGTTTGGCTTTTGGAGNTCTATTTATTGTTTCGGAGAAACGTTTTGCAAGCATCTTCCTTCCCTTTCCCTCTCGTNTCGAGTCCTGTCATTGAGACTTACAGCTGTGCGCAAATNNAATGTGGAAGATTGTCAACTGTCTTTGTCGTGAATGTAATTTCAGTGTTGGGACAGAAGGGAACAAATTTTAAAATATGCAAATCGTCATGTCGTGCATTAATTTTATTTATATGCGGTTCTTCTGTTTGGATATCGAAAAATAAGTTGCTAACATTTGGATTAAGTGTTTAAGCAATCTGTACAGGGTCGTAATTATTCAGTTCGCTGAAAGGATGTGACCTATCTTCGTGTCGAATGCGCTTTCTTTGTGAATGCACCACGTGGATCAAGATAGAAGCTGATTATGTTCATTGTTTTCGAAAAGCATACTCGTAAAATGACTGGGAAAAAAGACTTTGGACTTTGACAGGACTCACTTTGGTTGCAGGAAGCAGCATTTTCGTTGTGGCTGGAAAAAATTCCAGACTACTGTATTCCTTGAGGTGCAAGCTATGATGTAAAACATTCAACCCCAGTTTGCAGTGTTAAACACAACAAATTGAAAATTTCTCAAAGTGAAACTGCTTCAGTGAAAGTGGGTTTTAGTAAAATAAGGGAACCGTAAAAGATTTCGACTTTTAGTGACGAGCCTTGTACTTCAAAAGGATATACTGCGTGTAGGCTTACTTCATCCAGTTATGTTCCACATGGTGCTAGTGTAAGTAGTAATGTAGAAAATAGTTCTGTTGATGTACCACCACGGGGATTAAATGCGAACGTCGAATGTGGTTTTTGGGTAAACGCGGAATACATTGTCGAAAACATGAAAGAGGACCTTTTGATATCTTTGAGGTGTATTTATGACCACATTGTGTCAATCGGTGAAACTTATTCTGATGTCAAGAAATGCTCATGGTCTCTATAAAGATGCNATGAACAAAAGGGAGACATCTGGATGCAGTGAAGTCAACCTGCCAAAAAAAGAGCATGCGAGAAGCAAGTTAAAGAATTGGAAGCCAAGAGGGTGAATATACTTCAAGAAGCAGGGAGGCAAGCTGAAGNTTTTGCCAAAGAGATACAGAAACTTAAAAAGTGAATAAAGCATTGTTATGTGTAGAACACAATTCAGTGTGAATATAATGAAAATAATTATTTTAGAAATAGCGTAGATGTGTGTACTTAGAATTTTATTGTTACTTAATATCTTGCACAAGTGACCGCATTAAAATCCCAGGTCAACTTATTGTTGTGGAATAAGGTGAGCATTCTTTTTAGCTCATTACTTTTTTTATGAACATTTTCAATTTCCAACATTTTTTAGTTTTTGTGTACTTAATTTAGTTAACTGTGTACGTTCGTTGCTTTTACTTGCAGGTATGAGTGATAGTGATACATGTGTGGATTAAAGATAAATAAAGAATGGTTCCATATAACTTGTACACTGTTATATAAGGATTTTCAACAAATCCAAATTTTATTTCCCAGACCTTGTGAATTGTATGACAAAGCTAAACTGGTATTACTGTTGTGTGTAATGAGGAGAAAGAATTCACTTTTATGTATTATTATTATTTCAGAAACGGTTCCTGGGAAAGTGGTCACGATGGTGGCAATCCGTCATGGAATGACGATCCAAAAACTGGCAATGGCATGGGTTGGGATCAACAGCCTGTGGCACCCACTTCCTGGGGGCCTAAACCAAAGACTCCTACAACTCCAGGATGGATTGATGGTGTAGAGATGGAGGGTATGCCTTGGGGACAGCCTCCTAAGCGAGTGAGTTGACACATCCTTGAAATTAATCTTATCTTTGTCTTTAGTACATGTAAGCATTTGTTGTGATGTCTTTCATTTTAGGGTCCCAAGCCACTGACAAAGGAAATGATCTGGGAGAGCAAGCAGTTCCGAATCTTAGTAGAATCTGGTTTTAAGGTGAGATATTCTCTTCCTGTGTTCCAAGATATGCAGGGTGTTCCATTTTAATTTCCCCAGGCCAAAACATCGAGAACTAAGCAAGATGGTGAAAAATGTTTCAGACAAAAGTTGTAAGGTTTTGAGGGGTCACGTAATGGTGACATTGACCTTGAAATCAATTTTCAAGGTCAAATGAATGTTAACTTCGATTTTTTTTAAAACGGAAACCCACATTTTTATTGCAGATTCGTATTTTACGGGAACAAATACGTAACTTTTGCAGGAAACATTTTTTTGTAAGACCTTAATTTTTAAGATATTAAGGCTTAAAACTAAAAAAAAAGATCAATATTAAATGATTTTTAAATCAAGTCTGATAAAAAAAATGTAAGAGACAAAAGATGTTTTATTTTATGATGGAGCACTGCAATAAAAAATATGGGTTTCCATTTAAAATTTCAAAGTTAACCTAAACTTGACCTGGAATTAAGCGTTTCGCTTCACATTCTTGGAACTTCTAGTTTAAGGAAAACCTCTAATGTTTACAAACATTGCTTTCCTTATAAATTAAGAACTGCGTCAATCATCAGTCTGCGAGATATTTCATGTCGTGCAGGTGCTTTTCATTTGAGATGGCAGATTATCCGCCTAATGAAATCGTCNATATAATGATTATNTATGGCAGATCTGGCGAATATGCACTCCAATATCAGAATTGTCGGCATCCAGACCACAAAACAAATCCTTCAACTAATAGCGAGAGCTCGTGAAGGCAGTATGAAGAGGAAAAGAGCAAAAAAAACGCTTGATGATGGTAATGCTCGTACTCTAGCAGTGTTGGCAATGGTGATCATGAATCCTAATGTCGGCCAGAGGTAAATTGTTTAGAGAGTTAAACTTATCTGATGGTACAGTTAATAGAATATTAAAGACGTTTCATTTTCATCCAAACCATATTTCCTTGAATCAAGCTTTACTCGATCGTGATAGGGTGGATCGAGTAACATTTTGTAGGTGGGCATTGCAGCAAATTTTGACAGATCCACGATTTTTCTTTAAGTTATGTTCAATGATGAGTCAACATTCAAGAGCAATGGGATTGTCAACCGCCACAACTGCCTTTATTATTCGCAGAATAACCCACGTTGGATGCGGCGTGTTGACAATCAAAATGTATGGTGTGGAATTATCGATGGTCGTGTAGTTGGTCCATACTTTTTTTATGGGAATGTTACAGGTGATGCATATTTGCATTTTTTTACACAATTCCACAACTCGTGGAGGATTTAAATCTAAATACTCGACAGCGGATGTGGTTCCAGCAGGATGGAGCGCCTCCACATTTTTCACTTGCCATAAGAAGATTTTTGGATCAACGATACCCTGGTAAATGGATAGGTTGTGCAGGTCCAATAAATTGGCCACCAAGATCCCCAGATCTTACCTCGCCAGATTTTTATTTATGGGGGTATTTAAAAGGGGTTGTTTATCAAGAAGAACCAATGACACGTGACAATATGAAAGAGCGTATTCGAGAAGCATGTGCCGCCATTCCACAGCAGGTGTTAAATTCAACAGTCAACGCTTTTACCAGAAGATTGAACATGTGCATACAAGAGAACGGTGGAAGGTTCAAGCATTTATTCTGAAAGCTAAAAACATTTTGAAACAGCCCTTTTAATGGCTATGATGTGCAAAACTGATCAGCAATCTCCACATGGTGCACATTGGGTTACGCTAATGTCGACTGTAGTAAGACTAAAAAAATGTTCGTTTTTCAACTTGATGAAAAAGTTGTTATAATATTCTGAAAAAATTACCAGTGCTACATCATAAAATAAAAAAATAAAACATCTTTTGCCTCTTACATTTTTTTTATCAGAATTGATTTAATTTGATTTAAAAAATTTAATATCGACCTTAATATCTTAAAAAATTAAGGTCTTAAAAAAATGTTTCGTACAAAAGTTACGTATTTTTCTCGGGAAATTACGAATCTGCAATAAAAAAATTTGGATTTCCATTTAAAAAATCAAAGTTAACCTTCATTTGACCTTGAAAATTGATTTCAAGGTCAGTGTCAAGGTTACCATTATTTGACTCCTTTAAAACCTTACAACTTTTGTCTGAAACATTTGTCACCATCTTGCTTAGTTCTCGATATATTGGCCTGGGGAAATTAAAATGGAGCACCCTGTATAATGTCGATGAATGGTTTCTGTCGGTGTATTTAGTATACCTTATAATTTCTTTTTTTCCTGCAGAAAGAAGATATTGAGACTGCATTACGTACAAGTAGCATGAACTTTGAAGATGCCTTAGATATTCTCAATGCTGGTCGTATGAATAACATGGATTCGTGGATGCGTCGCCACGAAGACCACAGTCCATTTGATTTGGGTCCAAATCATCCTGCTGGTGGATTTCCAGGCCAAAGATTTAATCCTGCAGCCCAAGTGCCATTTGCTCCACCGGTAAGTAGTTTTAATTTTGTTTTTCTTGTGCCTGCATAGTAATTAGTTTCAAATAAACTAACTAATGCTGCTTTTGATTTTTTAGTGTTTGGTGCTAATGTTGTGCATTTTGCTACTAAGTCTACCCCATATTAAAAATTCTTTAGTCAAAGTATGTGACGTCGATTTTCGTTACAATTTTTGGTTGCTATTACAGAACATAGACTCAGATGGGGAAAAGCAGTACACTACCTCACTTGAAAATACTGTCCTTGATAATTTGGTGTAGCATTAATTAAAAAAACAAATTCTATTAAGCACAGAATCTTTGTTTAACAGTATATCAAAGCTTCTTTTCAGATAAACACAAATTATGCAGTTAATGGGTTTTAGTTTTTAATAAATATTCCCCCAACTCTGTCAAGGCAATTACTTTGAAGTGAAATAGTGTGCTTTATTTGATAGTAGTGACAGAAATGTAGTGGTGAACATCATGATATCACACTTAAACCAAAGCAGGCTCATAGTTGTTGTATAAGCCCAAATAGTTATATTCATAGCCAGAGGCTAGTTACACGCTGGGAAAGGAAGGAAAAAAAATTAAATATAATTTTTTTCTGTGTGTAGAAAGTTTATATACTTCATTCTTGTAGTATTTCGTTTAATTCTAGGAATTATAAGTGCAGGGTAGTAGAGATTCGTGTTTACTGGACACAGATAATGTTGTACATTTTCCTTGATGTTGTTGGAAACGCAACATCCAAACATTATTTTCAAGTAACCAGCAGTTACAGATGGTAATTCAATAATTAGTAGAACATAGGACTTTACAATCAGTGTGAGGATTAGTGGATGTGTGTTCACTTGAGAAGAAACTGATGTACTTGTTGATGTAAACTAAGCTGGTTGGTAGTTTAAACATTTGATCCAAGAGAATGGTTTATTAGCCAGACCTGTACGTGAAAAACTGGCTATTTTAGTAATTGTATAATAATTGTAATGTCTTCAACAAAAGGTAAAGTTGTAAGTGCAATGTGTAATTAGTTGTCGAGAAGAGCATATATGCTTGAAAATTTTTTAGTTTAGGCCTTACACTTTTTTGCAACTTAACTGTTTGCACTCACGCCCCATATTTTGGTATATTTGGATATTTATTTTTTTATACCAAATTTGTAGTTAATATACATTAATAAAAATTAAAAGAACCATGAACACCAATAATTGCAAAATTTATTATATTATAATTTTATTTTGGAAGATTTCAAAAATGTAATTACCATAGAACATTCTTTTAGAATGTCATTCTGGAGTAAGAATTAAAAGTATGGAAAACTGTATTGTTCAAAAATATTTTGTTACTGCATGTAGGATAACAGTAGGGTCCCACCATATACTTGGTAATGGCAGCAATTTACAAGGAGTGCTTACTGAATTGTTTGGTTTTACTTCTCAATTCTCATCCATTATTTGCGTTTGATGACCGACCATTCTCAGTTGTTTCTTTGGCACTTCCAAACACTTCACTATATTTATAACTATCGCTGTGTTCTGCTAAATAAGCAGTAGGGGAGAGGGAGGCACAGTCATACAATTTTAAGTTTATAATTTTTGGGGATGTTATGGATTTTTTGTTTAAATTTTGAACCTCTTGCTGGAAAGGCCAAACTTTGTTCTAGATTTTGAGTATTTTACCGGTTTCCTGTAATTAGTAAATGAAGGATAAGGTCAAGTGGAAGAGGTGAAAAATTGTGCATATGTGCCCCATGCCGGGGTACATACAGACACAGGATGAAACTTAGTAGATAATTTTATATATATATATATATATAGTACAGTACATGAATATAAAGAAAAATAGTGCAAAATCAGGCATTACAAATAGCAGCAGTGAAAAAAAAAGTATTTCCTCTGATTTTGAAAATTGAAAAGAAAAAGGAAGTGTCGCTCCTTATGCCTTAATGCGATATTAACTTATTCCCTGGCTGATGTCTGTTTCATAGTCGATTTCAACATTTTTTGCTTTCTTTGATGCTGCTGCCCTCTTTCTGTCTTCGGCCTTCCTTTTTTTTTCAATTCTGACACCAATACTTCCGCTTCAATTCAATTTTTTTTTCTGGTGTGTCTGTAAGAATCCGGATTTTCCCACGTTTTCTTCCACCCCTTTTGTCTTAGGTGAGAGTTATGGGTAGGGTCTGTCAGTTTAAAAGAAAGACACATTAGGACACTGTCCAATTGTACCCCGTGTATCATTGTCCAAATGTGTCCCAGTCATCATCTTGGAAGGAAATGTGTTCTGCATGCTCACTGTGAAAGTTTGAACTAAAGTTGCAATGCCTCTATAGTTGCTTAGTCAATGTAGTTTATCATACCTTTAGGTCTAACCCAAAACAACTATACTTTATGCAGAACATGCTTACTTTCAACATTAAAAGAAACAAACTTCTTTGTCTCACTGTGATAAGGCTTGCTTAAATCAACTGTAAAAAGGGGTGAACACAGGCCATGACAGAGCCCTTTTTTGGGAATTTTTTCATATTTTTTTTTCTCAAAGGTACACACTGAGGTGGCTCTGTCCATGTGTGCCCCATGTCTGAATGTGTCCCCCCTTTTCCCTAATGTGTCCATTGAAACACTGCCGTTTTTGCCATATATGTTTACGTTTGAGCAACAAAGGAATTGAGATTTTGGTGGCGAGAGTGTGGAACTATTATCTATAAAACCAAATCCAGGCTAATACAGTTATTGGTCACCAGTAACCAATTAACACAAGGTGGAGTGTAACCAGTTAAGTACTCCAGTTGTCTTGTCTGGGCCCAGTGAATTTTGATTGATTGATTGATTNATTCATTCATTCTTAACTTGTGTTAAGCTAGGTACAAGATATACAGCAATGATTAACTAACATAATCTGGTCATAAAGACCAGTTTTAAGTGATAAATTGATTCATCTTCTAAAGTGCTAGAGAGAGAACAAATCAGGAAAGCAGGCAATTCGAAACAAAGACGTGGTTGACCGGAGCACAAAATTGTTTGTGTAGTTTGATTGTTGTACCAAAAAAAGGTAATACTTTTGGAATTAATAGACATCAGGTCAGTTGGTTTGAAGTCGTGTTTACTTATGACAGTGTGTGCTTAGAAACACTAGTGTATGCCATAAAATGGTTGTATTGAATCGTCATTCAACCCATTTTTATAAACAAAAACTCGCAAAACGATTACTTTGTCAGAGTGAACTGGGGACATTTTTACACTGTCAATTGAGGTCCCATAAAATGGTCTGTGAATTAACCAGCTAAGTGTTGCAGTATTTTAAGCCAAAATGTAGAAAGTTTTTATTTTTTAATAATACATTTTCTACACTACTAAGTTGGACATTTCCCATTGTCCAGACAGTAGATAATGTCAAACAGAGAAGTGTAAAAATTAATTGTCCATTGTCAAGACCATTCAGATTAGAGTTTTGAAACGTGTAATGTTAAGTGAACTGCTTGAAGATGGCCAGAAATTCGTAATTGGAATGTAGACACACTCAAGAGGCAAAAGATTGATAAACTACAGGTAGCTTAGTTGAGTTGTCAACTGTGAGGCAGGACATTTATATTTTGAGCGATTTGACACACCAAAAATGCATTGTAAATTAGACTAAAACCCATTTTATTCTGTGATGTGTATGCGATTAAACATGCGTCCTTATTAGAAGTACTCATCTAACTTTTGTTGGCCCTTCAGGGTGCTTCTACCACTCCCAGTCTACTAAGCAGCATGTCCAGTGGCGGCCCTAATATGAACCCTGCGATGGTACAGAAGATTTTGACCCACCAACCCCCACCTCCCCAGCAGCAGACCCAAGCTCAGCAACCTAGTGCCACCTTTCACCCGGTGAGGCTTTTAACCTCTTGTACCTTAATAATCACAAATTTTATAATGTACTGTTTTTTATGCATCTATTTTGTGTGTGTGTGGGATTGTTTTAATTTGATGAGAAGCAAATTTGCACAGTTTGCTAACAGAAAATCTTCTACTGAAGAGTTTTAGGTGGGCATTATTGACATATTTGTAGTCCTATAATATATGTAAAATGTAAAAATCAAATTGTTTTAAAACTCGGCCGGTATCAAAACAGTAATAGTTATTTAAAATTTTGAAGCAGAGTCTAGGACACTGTTAGCTTCATTTTAGTGGATATTTGCCTTCATATGATTTCACATAATTACTAAAATACGTTTAAAAATAAAATGCAGTAAATTGAAGCTTATAGCATCATAGACATTTGATTTTAAATGGTTGCTATAGGGAGCTTTTTCTGATAGTGATTGACTTTTTCCCAGAAGCTCCCAAATTCCACACAGAAAACCTTCTACTGCCCTTTGTATAGTTTGTAACTTACCCAAAGTNTGAAACACATTTATTATCATCGGACAGTGAAGGTTAGTGCATGATAACCCACGTGTATCACTTTATGTAAGTTACAAACTATACAAAGGGCAGTAGAAGGTTTTCTGTGTGGAATTTGGGAGCTTCTGGGAAAAAGTCAATCACTATCAGAAAAAGCTCCCTACTACTTTTTCATTTTTACATGCAATCTATGGGACTGAGAATCTATGAATATTGCCCCTAAGATAACTGGTATACAGTGAAATTCATTACTTATTCATATTAAAAAAATGGTGATATCGTCTGTTGTCAGAGATATTAATTTTACCATTGTTGAAAAATACTTGATAAAAAATGAGAGCTTTTGTTGTTGTCAGTAAAGATGACAATTACTTAATCGGAAACTAAATCCTTTTTTGGGGAGTGTGAACTTGTGGAATGATGGTTTTAAGCTGTGCCAATTTGCTTGTGGTTTACTTGTATATAATTTGTAAATTAGCCTTAATACCAACAAATACTTTAAAATTTGACAAAATGTTTTGATATAACACCTAGTTGTGTAGTATTTCTGTGTGCATGCTCAGATTTGCAGTACAGGTCTAATATGATTTTTTTATGGAGTTGGAGTTTATAAGATATTTTCGTCACAAGCGTCACTGATTTTGAAGTGACATTTCTTGTTTGCGTAGCTAAAGCATCAATTTTAATGTCCTTGCACCCTTGAAGGACTGTGAGAATCATGATCTAAACAAATTTGAGAAATTCACCACAAATACTCACAACAGTAGGACTGGGTTTTGATCCAATCTAAAAAGTGCAAGTTTGAACGAACACCTCTTTAAATTTAGTGTAGTAGTCCATTCATATGTAAGAGTTCTAAAGTACAAGTAGTATGGTTTTTCAAAGTGATTTAAATTATGTTGATGCAGTAGAAAAGTGATTCATTACAAATACCAGCTTATTATGTCTTAGTCAGTTTGACTGGATTCAAAGAAATGGCAGTCTTTAGATGTTGCATTCTTTAATTTTGCCACTATTTAGTCAGCTGTACGGTTTAGAATAGTGCTGTTTCAGTATTATATACAACCAGCAGTGATGGAGTTTGAAGTAGATGATATCTAAATGTAGGCTTTTTAAAGTGGCTGCAAATATAAACACACTTGATACCACAATTCTTTAAATCTTCCAAGTTGAAACTGAATTTCGTTCAGAACACGTTTTGTCCAATTTGTGTCTATATGGCCGTAAAGTAATGTAAATATTACTTAAATATGAATAAACTTAAATGAAACTGTTGATCTGTTTTTGTGACTGCTATATTTTCTTGGATTACAACAATTATTTCTTTTTAATAATTGAAATTTCTTATTAAAATCACTTTTAAATGATCAAACTCTGCACTTGGTACACTTTGAAGAATTAACCCCTTGTATAGATTCTGTGGTAAGCAGTCTGAGATGTGCCTGTAATTATAAGTGGTTTTTAGTATGGTCTGCCTTTCCATCATTTTCTAGTGGTGGTTTGTAGTTTATATGTAATATATAGGCTTTCTGAAAACTAAGGTGATATTTTTATTTCTTGACTGTGTTATTGGAAATGTCCTCCAAAATGCTCAAAGAAAACTGCCCATGCCATTTTGAGGTCACAGCTGGTTGTAGCTATAAATGGTGGTGGCTGTGGAAGTCTGATCCACGTTGTGTGTTTGTGAACATGTGATATTTTTACATTCGTGAAGATATTCAACATTTGGCATTCACTGTGAATGTTTGGTGAGCAATTAGGAGAAATAGCTCGTGCACATGCAGTTCTTCATGTGTATTTTCATTTAGTTCTGAATAAATGTTTTAAAGGACAAGGTGTTACTTCTCACAATGGTGATCATTAAGGTAATCAGGACCTGTTGTATTATTAAGTATCTTCAGGTGATTTAGAAAATTGTGAAAAAAGTCGTAAAACTTTTAA
Organism: Machilis hrabei; assembly: GCA_003456935.1. Lineage (NCBI taxonomy): Eukaryota > Metazoa > Arthropoda > Insecta > Archaeognatha > Machilidae > Machilis > Machilis hrabei. Next base: position 69,803 of record KZ869040.1, on the reverse strand, counting down.
GTAATGTTTAATTTTGTACAGTTTTATTCATAAATGCAGGAAATTAACATTGAAATTCATTATTTTGGCTGGGTCTGTGGTGTATATTTTTTTTTACAAGAACATTTCTTTTGTTAGTCTGCCCGAGCAACTCATAGTCAACCATCTGCTGCCCAGCTACGAATGTTGGTTCAGCAGATACAGATGGCAGTGCAGGCAGGATACCTTAATCATCAGGTAAGCTCAGAAGTTTTTATTAACTTGTAGTTGCTCCATGTGATGAATAGTATTGCTAAATCCAGTCGACCCCTATAAGCAAGTTATGACAAATAATCAAATTGTCCTGCAGAACAACTGGCTTGTTTACTGGCTAATTGTATATGAGAGACCATTAGAGATGATTATTTCCTTTATAGATAGCAGTCATGTTACAGGATGCATTATTGATAGTTTGTCACGTTAAGGTTGTGCAACCATTAACCTGTAGATTGATAACTTGTTTCATTTGTTATTGGGATTGAATTTTAATAAGGTCAGTCCATTTTTTCTTCTTCATATCTTCATCTTTCCAAACATGAGGGTTGCCAGTGTTACTTGTTTTGTGAACTCTGTCCATTCGGCAAAGCGAATAAGGTTTATAACTCGAGACGTATTTGAGATTGGTAGATTTTTTTAAAGTACAGATTGATATTCGTGCATGGAAGATTGTTGTTAGTGTAGTGAGTAGAACCAAACTAGATTTTTGTTGTTGGGATTCTTCAGTATATTCAGTCATTTGAAATTTGTAACTTGTAAGAATTGACTCCATCTATGGTACACTCTATTGGTTTAGCTTGACGACATCTTTTTAAGTTTCTGAGATGAAAAACAACAAAAAACTCGTTTCAGATCTTGAACCAGCCCCTGGCTCCTCAGACTCTGTTACTGCTGAATCAGCTGTTACAACAAATCAAAGTCCTCCAGCAGTTAGTCCAGCAGCACGCCTCACTCCTCCAGTCACAGCCTTTGAAGGGAAGCAGTTCCAATGCTGTTCTTTCTATTTCGGTACAAATTACAAAGACCAAGCAGCAGATTACAAACTTACAGGTAATGTTTCATGTTTAGAGAGTAATTATTTTTTTTATTTTTTTGCTTTTGAGTGCTTGGAACTGGAAATGCCAGCTTCCTTTGTAGTTAGATTAGATAGGTAAATGACTATTAGTGTTGGTTGATTTGTTGTTTGTTCTGTTGTTCATCTGTATGTTTCCTTGCAATTTTGTTCGTCTAGCGATGTCACATTGTCGGGTTTTAAGTTCACATCTCGTAGAGGCTTTATTTTTGCGACGTGTTCTCGTCAGGCTTGGTGTAGTTTGGCGTGTAAGATTCCGCAGTTTTATGTAAGGCCTTTCTTCTAAACCTTATTTTTTAATTTTTTATCGTCGCTCTTATGTAAGTAAATTTTGGTAAAGTCCTGAAACTGATGTCTGTTATATAATTTCCACAACTTTAAAGTTTAAACGCATATTTTGAGTGAAAGATATATGGAGCAGACTCCAAACCCTGTAGATGTTTAAGACAAGTCAAGCTCCTCTGAATTTGAGCCAAGTTACATCAAACTTTTGATATTCCACTTCAAATTTGAGTCTGTCCAAACTTTTAAAGATTGTGTCAAATTCAAGCTGAATGGATGAAAATGTAACTGCACATGTGAATTTAAAACAGAATTACTACTGTACACTGGATCTTGTTATATTTATCACTGAACCTGCATATGCAAGAGGCACTGATGAATATTCATTTCCTTAGAGAACGAGAACTGCTTTCAAACTTATTTTTGAAGACTATGAACAGTCGCCAAACTTAGGGATTGTGTTGATGATTGTAGAGCATATATATTAAGATACGCTAGAGGTCTCAAAATGCATAACCGTGTAAAAAGCGTTACACTAACGATGCACCAGCCACCTGGTGTCTGCTACTGAAGTATCCTTGAATACACAAGATAAATTGTCTGCTCTCACCTTTGCCTTGTTTTCTTTCTAACCCCCCCCCCTTTTTTTTGTGTGTGTGTGTGTGTGTGTGCTTCTGAGCTCTCTGCTTGTGTGCACAACTCTGTTTTAAAATTTAAATTGAATTTTCATCTGTTTACACATTTGAGCACCTTTAGCCATCTCTAGTTTGCTACTAAACTAAAATTTGGGGCGGTGATATGGTGAATTAACCCATTTGAAACCTCTATATCCTGTATTCTGTATGGTGTTAATATTGCAACTCTTCAAGCAACAAGTCCATATATACAAGGTCATCTTTCTTGGAGAAGAGATTTTAAACTCGTATTGCTTCTGGTAAATACTACTCAATTTTGTACCTTGTTCAAAGAGATTCCATCCCTTCAGTCTCGAAGCCAAATTCAATTTGACCTCTGCATTACATTCTTGAGCCATGCTGTACATTAGCAAAAATAATTGAACCTGATTTTCAACTTTACACACCTCTAGTTAAATGGGTTTTAAAAAATTGTAATTTCACACATTGACTGTTTAAAATTAGTTTCCTTTTAATGTATAAGACTGTTGAACAAATTGTTTGTATTAGAGCCTTGTTTAAATAATTCCCAATTAAATAACATTTTTAAGAAAGGCCTTAAATGCAATTTTTGTAGGGATTCCTATTATGTTTGTTGTATTTGAAGAACTAAGTTCTTTTATCAGCCAAATAACTGATATATTTTCTGTAGAATTAATAAATACAATTATAAAGTTCAGTATGTAAACTTGAGTGAAAAATACCTGTTGGGGTTTGTAGTTTCATTTTTTTTTTTCATGAACGAGTTGTAATGTAAAAATGCAGGCTGATCATTAATAGTACAGTAATGAGGTGACTGTAAGCATTTAGTAATGGACTAAAACTTGTTTTATATGGCATTGGAAAAAACAGAAATTCTTGTAAGTTTGTGTGCAAGGTGTCCTTCCTTCTACGGCTTGAAATAATGAAGTTACGAGGGTTGCATTGATTGTCATAATGAATAAGGAGTATGGTAATAAATAGTTGAGTGTCGATAATAACGTGGTGGGAGTATAACAGACTGGTAGTGCCAAAGTAAANGTGGTTGCTCATCATCAATATGTCTCGCTAGGCAAAGTTAGTTCGTAAGTATTGATTAGTGTCCATCTACATCGCTCCTTTCATTAGTCTTTAGAATGAGGAAGGGGTGAAAAAGTGTGAAGTCGTGCACTGTTACAGATCATATTATTATGGAGATCAGGACATGATAGTGTACAGTCTATAGTGTGTCACACGAACCCCTTAAAAAGCTGAACCTCAAGAAGTACAGTTTAATAGAAAACCCTACTTATTAAATTGAAAATTGGTAGGGTAGCCTAATTAGGAATTTGTTGTTCAGAGAAGGGAAGATGTGTAGGCCCTAACTATTAGATGGATCAAATAAACGTTCTTCGACTCTACTTAATTTTTTTTACAAGTGACATTAGCAATTAGTATTGGGCACCTTTCTTTAAACACCTTCATTGACAAACCTCCTGAGGTTATTATTTTTATATTTACATCTAATCGGTAGAGATTACGGTAATAATGCATATTTTTTTAAAATATATTGGGGGAAAAATGGACACAAATGGAAATTATAACTATATATTCCCTTCTAATTGTTCACACAGGCTAGGAATAGAGCCATATAGGTCTTGTTACCATGTTTTTGATTCAGTTAAAGTGACTACCCATTAATGTGAAACTAGGTACAGTTGTCACATTCCTCCCAATAATAAGGGTTTTATTTTTGCTATTTGGTACCACTCAGAAGTATGTATGAGCAAAGGTATAAATTGCGCATCTTCATTTCGCTATATCTTATAAAACATTATCTTTTGGCTTGAGAGTTTCAGTAAAATACTGAATAACAGTTAAAGCTTTCAGTATACTTAATAACACTTTAATGGAACAACAAATGAAGCATATACAACTTAAATATCACTATTAGGAGTTCATGCATTTTTTGAAAACATGTTTTATATATAAAGTGTTATACATGCAAATCATTTAAACTCTTTTATATGCATGTTGCCATTCCTGTTTTCGTTCCCTTCTCCACTCTCCAAAAAACGTGGTCATGTGGTATGGGTTTTTAGAAAGCTCTAAAGATGGTTATTAATCACAGCTTACTGTCTTGGGTTAGAAAAGGGGTGTACATTCACAATGAGCTACCATTTGGTAATGATTAAAGAGGTACTTAGAAAAAGTAGACGAGTTGAGGGACCTTTAAAGTGAGGCTCCATGATAATGCTATTTTTGTCTTTAAAATTTGACAGGCAGCAAGCACTCTGGACATATTTTGGGCAAAATATTCACTGATATTGTCAGACACTNGGTTTTAACATCTTTCTTCCTATTGAGTAACTCGCAAAGTATACCGTGAGAAAGCCTAAGTAATTATAGAATTTTGTTAGACATGTTTGAGGAATGCCTTTTCTGTCTCACCCTTTATGACTTTGCAGTTTAATTAGTGTTATGATTTTGTTAAGTAAAACCCCAGACCTGTAGCTTTAGTATTATCTTGATTTTCAACTAGAATCCATTAGTAGAGAGTTTGCTTTGTTTATAACATTTTGCTGCTAGCTTCTTTGGCCATTTATACTCTTCATCGTAATTTAACAAAAAAGATATTGTGGTGTAGATACATAGGAATTCCCATGCCTTTGTTGTAATGTTTGTATTTGTGCTGGGAATATTGCCTAGCAATAAACTATTGTTGTTTTTTGTATTTCAGAATCAGATTGCAGCCCAGCAGGCACTCTATGTGAAGCAGCATCAGCAACAACAACAAGGTCCTCAGCCCACCGATTTTTTCAAACCACCAATGCCTGATCCCATGTCTGCTCTCCAAGCCAATATCATGGAATTGTCAGTGAAGGAACCACAGGTAAGGGTCGGCAGTGAGAGCAATTGTATACTATATGTTCTACATTTCTGATTATAAACAATGATTGAAATATGTAAACATACAGTTCTTGCTTGCATAGCGACATGAACATTGTAGTTCTTTTGTCACTTTGCGTAATTACTGGAAATATCATACCAGTATATTTTATTGCTTACAAGATTTACATACCATGATTAGTAATTGCAGATTTGATTTTTCCCCCTGAGGTTTTTGATGGCTGATATTGTTTATGCTTTGTGGCTTGAATATTTAAGTGCACTATGCTAGGTTTGAATCCTGAAATTCTATGAATTCTGAGATATTGCAAATGTCAAATGGTGATAATTATACTATAAGCTGTCATTGAACAATCTTGGAAGAACCCACAAATTGTTTGGCAGACAATTTCTTGGACCTGTAGGTTTAATCATTAACCTTACTTCTAAAGTACAAACCACACCTAAGAATTAAAGATATTGTTTACTAAATCTTATTTTTGAATTTTTTCTAATGAACAAATTAGTGTAATGTGTGTCATACATGTAAACTGCAGCTTAAAAAAATAAGTAGTTAAGGGCGGCAAATTATGATATATGTATATAGTTTCATATTTTGAACTTCCTTGTAGTGGAGCTGTTATTATAATTAAACCGTTTCTTTCAGTCATTCCAACATCCGCAATCTCGTCTTAACCAGTGGAAGCTCCCCTCTTTAGATAAGGAGTCTGACATAGGTCCGGGATCAGAGTTTAGCCGAGCTCCGGGATCAACAGCCAAACCAGCTCTAAACCAAACTCACACATCCCCCAACTTAAACCCTCTGTTGGGTCAGAATGATGGGTAAGTACCTGTGAATTGACTATTTTTATGGTTGAAACTTAAATAGAATTGCTTAGGGGAGAAATGTGACAAAAATGGGTAATAGATTGTGTTAATAGGTTTGATGAATTATTAGTATTGAATTATGATGTAAAGTACTAATAGTACCTATATCAGATTGTTAAACATTTTTTTTCTGTCCTTACAGAATGTGGTCTCGTACAGGGCCTGACACTGGCTGGCCAGATTCTAGTGCTGCCAACGAAAACAACAATCATGCTGACAACAAGGATGTAGCATGGCCATCATCGGGTACTGCTCAGGGGACTGGAGCACCGTCCTCCACATTTACAGATCTTGTGCCTGAATTTGAACCAGGCAAGCCATGGAAGGTAAGGCCTAGTTGATATTGAAATACTTCTTTTTCTTTTAACTCCTGTCGGATTGTGACCAAGTGGTGTAATTCACTTTTAGGGTACTCAGATGAAAAGTATTGAAGATGACCCAAGTATCACACCAGGATCTGTGGTACGTTCACCTCTTTCACTGAATACAATCAAGGATTCAGAGATCTTCAGTTCTGGCAGTAAATCATCTCCGACATCGGTCTCGACACCGTCTGCAGATACACCTCTCACGCCTCTTAGCCTCACGTCGTCATCAACGTGGAGCTTCAATCCACCTGCTCCATCTATATCAACATCTGCTTCCATCACAGGGTATGTAATGAGAGTTTTTGTAACTGTTGTGTTAGTAGGACATGCTGTAAGGACGATCTAGAGACTTCTATGTAGGCTGTCCGTGTTATTTTGAACCTCGAGGAGTTTCATATCATTTATTTATTTTTAACCACTGAACGAAGTTTACTTTAGTTTTTCTGTTCTACAATAACTCAGCAAAAAGGTAAACCAATGTTGAAAATCTTTAGTTTGTGAGACTTTGTGAAGCTAAAAACTTGCTGTTTGGTAGTTATTGCTGTATAGATAGGCAAGTAGGCAGTAAAAACTTATTATTATTATTCTCTGGCTTGTGATGGAGGGAAAGGTGTATTATTGAAATGGGAGAGCATTTCAAAAGAATCATTAAAAATCTTATTTTTTTGACAATATATTGGGGGGTTGTAAAAATGTTTTATGTGCTGTTTAACCTGCAATTTGAAATATCTTTGCTTAAAATACACGTCAGTAATAAAAATAATTACCATTACAAACAACACACCATTGCTAACATAGGAGGTATGTTCAAAAAGTTTGTGAACTTTTATAATTGTGCGCGAACGGGTGTTTTCTCAGACATCCGCTAGGTGCCACTATATTACGGATAGCCTCACGAGTATCCTCTAGTTTTCCCAATTTTTTTGTTGTTGCTTAGTTTCATCACAAAGTTTGTTTACATGAAGTGATCGCCAGTGCGTTCAGCGAATTTCACGACGAGTGATAATCTTGAACGTGTGGCAGTGAAATTTTGTGTGAAACTCGGGAAAAGTTTTGCGGAAACGCATGAAGTGATCAGAGAAGGGTACGGCAATGATTCCTTGGGTCGCACCTGGTGTTACAAATAGTACACACGATTCAAAAGCGGGCGTGAATTAATTGATGATGATGAACATTCAGGAAGACCTTCGACATCAACTGATGATTCCCACGTCTCAAAAGTGAATGATCTTGTGCGTGCAAATCGTCGTTTGACAGTGAGGGAACTTGCAGAAGAATGCAACATTTCAGTCTTGTCATGACACGAAATTCTAACCAAAAAGTTAGGAATGCATTGAGTCGTTGCCAAGTTTGTGTATCACCTGATGTCACAAGATCAGAAAGACCACAGTGTTGCAGTGTGTCAGGAATTGCTGAATTGAGCTAACGAAGATGAAACTTTTTTTGGAGAGAATCCTAACGGGGGACGAGTCATGGGTTTATGGATACTACATCAAAACCAAGGTTCAATCATCTCTGTGGGTCGGAAAAAATCGCCAAGACCAAAGTAAGCTCGCCAGGTTCCTTCCAATGTCAAAAGTCATGCTGACGGTTTTCTTTAATTGCAAAGAGGTTGTCCCATCACAAATTTTTACCGCCAGGAAGCACAGTCACTCAACATTACTACCTTCCAAGTTCTTAAACACCTCAGAGAAAATGTTAGGAAGAAAAGACCAGAACTTTGGCGAAACTAATCGTGGCTGCTTCATCATGACAATGCAACAGCATATTCAGCGTTGTCAATCTGCGAGTTTTTCACAAAAAACAGCATGACCAATGCTTCCCCACCCCCTATAATCACCAGACCTGGCTCCTGCCGACTTTTTTTGTGCTCGAAACTGAAACCACCCATGAAAGGGCAAAGATTTGACACCATTGAGGACATGAAAATTCGCAGAGGGAGTTGAAAGCGATCCCGGCTGAAGNGNTTCAAGACTGCTTGCAGAAATGGACCGATCGTTGGGACAAGTGTATTCATTGGGAAGGAGAGTACTTTGAAAGGGATAAAGACCAGTAGCTTGTAAGTATTCTGTGTAATTAAAAAAAAAATAAAGTTCATGAACTTTTTGAACAGACCTCGTATGTGTCATTTAAAAGAAGTCTGTATTTCTAGTATCTTATTAACTCCTTGAAGGCAGCTTTATTAGTTCTTCATTGAAAAAGGGATTTCTCCGTGAGGAAATATTAGGTACTTTAAAGATATTGTAGTCCTCGGGAAGGTTCTGGGGAAGCCGTTGGATGAGGGAGAGATTTGTGTCCTAACTGGTTCAGCTTTTGGAGTAAGTGAACCATGTCGTGGAGTAGGAATGGTCCTCTTCAATTCATGGATGCTGGCTTTAGTCGTGAACGATGTCCAGATCTTGACTGTATCTTTCAGCCATCATGGCTTCACCAATTTTTAAGAAGTTGTAGTGGATGTAGCATTTTATTTGCAGCCAGAGGGACGAGCTTTGGTGTTTATTAAGTATGTCATTTCTGTTGAGCCACTACTTTATTGCATACATCAGCAAAAACAGACATAAAATGAACCATACAGTAACTCTTACCAAAAATGTTTTTAACAACCCAATATTATACATTAGTTCACCTACATAAAATGATAAAATTTTTGTCACATTGTCTGATGAAGCACACAGTCCTTGAAAATTTCAAACCAAATTTTAATCTCTGGGATATGATAATTTTTATAACAAATAGTAACAATATTGAATTCAGGTTTCATTCTCCGACGATTATTTAAACGAAAGTTCATATATTTACTGAGAAATCAATTTTTCACTGTTGGTGGGGATGAAACCCAGGATCTATGGATCCCATCTCCAGCTCATGTTAAACCTTTCACTCGTTAGTCCTCTCTGCTGTCTTCGGCTAAGGAGCTGGCAACTTCAACTTGGTGTCCGAGGCTTTGTACTAATAGTGTGCATTTTGAATAGATGGTAATGAAATATATTAGCATTTCTGGCTTGAAAGATTGTCAACAAGAGATGGAGATGGGTTCGAACCCCGCTGAGCGTGATGAATTTTCTCGGTAAAATGAAACTAACCATTTTCATATCAATGACAGTATTGGGTTTTAGTTGTTTTTTTGTTGTTGTTAGGAAATTGGTGTCTTCCCGTGGTTAATGGTTACAGGATCTCTGGCAATTTCTTGTNACAAATGTTGGCTTATTTTGTGCGAATTAAGTTTTGTTTGAGCAATTTTTTGTTTATTTTTCTTCAGTTCTCTGAGCAAGATGGGTGGTCCAAAGGGAACATGGGATGATCCTATGTCAGTTGCTGCACCTGCCACATCTGGCCTTTGGGGTAACACGATGGGTAAATCTCGAGGCCCACCACCTGGCCTTGGTTCAAAGACTGCCAACGGCTGGAGCAGTGGCACGTCTGGTCGTGGATCCTGGGGTGTAAGTGGAGGAGGGCTGCAGTCATCATCATGGGGATGCTCCTGGCTGTTACTGAAAAATCTCACGCCCCAGGTTAGAAAATAATACAATATTTGTACATAATAGACTTTTTGATGTGCCGTATTTCATTGGGCACTGTTAAGTATTCTTTGCCAGTTAGTATTAAAAACTTGTACATCTCCTTTTTGTAATCTTGATTTAAGTTTGTTTTTGCTTAATACTCATCGTTTCTTTTCTATATCTACGATAATAAATTATTTGTGAGACTGGAGTAGGCCATAAGTTAAGTGTTAGTAAATAAATGGCAGGAACAAAGGGAAGACTTTCATTTGTTTACTTTTATTGTAGATGGCCCTATCTAGTGTCTGCATAATTGTGTTGTAAAATTTTATTTGGAAAACCCCTAAATAATAATTTAATTCTATTGCTTTTTTAGATAGCAGTGGGATAATTTACATGTATTCTATATACAGTGTGTAAAAAGTCCGGCAACACTTTAATATTGAGCGTTCTGGTGTAGATTTGAAAACAGGATAAAAAAG
>KZ869039.1:66457-76932 GCA_003456935.1 Machilis hrabei | reverse complement strand
CCATCGATAAGTGTTCGATGTAAAAGAACCCACCTCCGGCTATGTGTCGAGTGAGTGGCAAAATTCAATTATCCTGGAACGTCATTACGACCTAAGATGTCATAACAGTGGGGCTACAATCCAATAGCAACAGCAAGCTTATATTAGAGAACGTAGCACATAGCAGTAANAAAAAAGAATAGTTATATTACAGACACAAAACAAATTCAGATCTAATCAATTCCATTCCAAGTTGGCCATAATATTAATAGCCACTGATATAATCCAGGCTTGAGCATTCTCTGCGAGAGAAGTAGAATTTCACAATTTTTTCATTGATAACTTTCTTTCCACTTCTCGAGTACTCAGACATGTCCTATCTGAGTAGCTGTGATCAATATTCAGGGCGTTCAGCACTCATTCAATGTTACCTTCCCCTCTACAGCCACACGAAACACTGCTTGAGCTAGCAAGTTGGATTGGCTATTGTGCAGGAAACATTTTCAATTGGTTGGCAAGCTTTACTACTTTTTACGACATATTTGTAAAAAGCATATATATTTGCTTCTAGTTTTCAGAAGTACACAAAACATCTCATATCGGTAAGTTTTCGTGTCCGTAATCAGTAGAAATAAAATGAAATGTCGTGGTTTACCGGTAAAGCAGTTTAATGTTAGAAAAAGCTATACGTTTCGGTAATTATTTATCTAAACGTTATGTACAGACATTTACATATTCATCTCTACACAAAGACTATCACATAAATGATGAGCGGACCAAGCGAAACGGCAAATTGAAACTCTCGTAGAAAAAAGAAACACTTGGACAAAAGGGCGTGCCAAATCACACGGTATTAAATTATGTAAAATTAATTTAGAATATGTACGTGTTAGATTGAATGTTTCATTTGCCTTATGCTTCCTCCGACAGTGGTTTATTTACTATACGTTGAACTAGTCGAGGTATTGCTGTAGTCCCTGAGGAAGCCACATGAACGTGCGGCGAAACGTTGGAAGTATTCCTGAAACGACGTAAATGACGAAGAACTCGACGAATCTCCGCTTCTACATAGTTTATGTATGTTTAGGTTCTGTGTAATCACCAATACGTAAACTTATTAATGGAGTTGGAGGATATTCTAAATCCATTATATCGAAGATAGTCTGTTTTCAGGTTGTTTTTTAATATCAGCATCTCACTTTTGTTCAGAAGTATATTCAGTCTATTCATATATCATGTACTTCATGCTGTTGCTACGATCAGTACTGAGAAATGCCAGTTTTAGGACGTGTTCTTCATAGGTATAACAACAAAAGTCAAAGGGAAGATACTGTGCCCAGAAAAGCATTTTACGAGGAAAGTTCTGGCTAAGTTCTGCAACATGCCATAAACTATAATAGTTAATGAAGTTTGTGCTTCCCGGTATTAAACATAACGATTTTCTTTACTCCTTGACACTTAATTTTATAAAATTTACAGTTTATACTCGCATAAACTATTTTCACTCTTCTGTGTATATTTTTGGTTGCTTCTATGTTAAACAAAAATATTGTGGAGGAAAGTTAGACTAAACAATTTTCTCCCTTGATAATTCAAATATTGACTCCACTGTCGAGCATTTTAAAGAAATTTACTTGCTCTGGGTTCTTCGAATAAAACATATAATTCTCAATTTCTCAAACATTGGTTGAATCTGTTACTTAAACATTAGACACATTTTATTCAGTTCAAAACACAATGGCAGTTTACAGTAATCGGTAAAGTTTGCAGGAAAAAAATCTCCCGGGTAATTTCAGAGCTAGTGCCTTTGAAAAAAATCACGTTTCTTTTAATTTTTGCGGGTTGTAATTTGCCTTCCTTTTAAATTCTTCAATACAGTGATTTGATGAATGTTTAAAACACTAGTCAAATGATACTTCCCGTTTACACGGATTTGGTTGTATTTGAAATATTAAAACGACAAGTTTTAANACTAGCCTCCATTTAACTTTTTGGCTTTGTATTTTAAGCTTCTGTAAGATTTAGCGTCGGCCAACGTTTTACCTTTACCTTGAAGATGATACTGAAAACTACAACATCTCTCTACACACCCACACTTTCTCTCTCTCCCCTTTTTTGTGCTTCTGAGTAATAGGCTCGTGCATACAAATTTTCTACGCTTAAAATATCAACATTTGTCATTTTAATTTCTCACCGTCGTAGTTGGCTAAAGTTTCCTCCAGTTCGCCTAAGCAATTCACGTACCGTACATCTCTCTATTCTGTTATATGGTCAGATATTGTAAAGCTTGCTTGCTCTCTGTGCCAAACTTGAGTAGGTTGAACCTGATCGGGCGGTTCCGATTTGACCTGAGGATAAAGGATTATCCTACGAGTCTGCCTGTGAAACAATCCACATTCAGTTATGATCGTAGTTCTTTTTCCGAGAGAGACGTTGAAAGTGGGGTCCCATCGATAAATTTCTCCATGTAACACAAACCGCCGTGGGTCGAGAGAGTGGCTAAATTCAGCCACACAGAAGCTTCGTTATGACAGTTTAGGTGTCAGCATCGTTTGATCATAAACGCAGAATGGAATGGAATGGTTTGGAGCAGTTTTACTCAAATTTGTGTGTGTTTGTATATTGAATATATTTTTGTGGAAACTATTTTGTGTTAATAAAATAATTAAATTTACAGTGGTTTAGCATTTCATCCATATTTTGCACATGCCCTACTTTAGCCGCTAAACTACTGAAGTTAGTACATAGAGGAATTGAATATATAGTAGTGAACCTTATAGTTAAATCACGAAGTATATCAGAATCACAGACAGTCAACGCTAAAATAAATCCTCGTGACGTAACGATTAAGTTCACACGCGATTTTCGTGTTTACTATTGAAAATTATAAAATAATAGACATAGGCCCTTTATATTGATGATAAGGAAAATGGTGTCGGCGCTTTTGTTGAGGTTCAAACTACAACCACTAACAAGAGATAAGCTTTGGCAAACTATGTCGTCAGATTTTGGACTGAGTGAGGAGAGCGACTGTGTGACTTGTCTTTTGAGCGATTTCGGACTGATTGAGGAGATCGACTGTGTGACTTTTTTTTTAGCGATTTCGGACTGAGTGAGGAGAGCGACCGTGTGACTTTTGAGTGATTTCGGACTGAGTGAGTAGAATGACCGTGTGACTTTTCCTTGCTGGTTTTATAAGTGATATAAAAAGGCTTCGTTTTGACTGATTTCGTGGTCATGCCAACTGTTGTTCAGAGTCTACATGGACAGTTTAAGAGGTCGAAAATGGTGAAAATATAAACAATGTTTCGTCTTACTGATACAAAACAAATGATTATGACGCACTTTAATTCAGGATATCAATCTGAAGCTTTTTCAGTTAATTATACATGCCGAAATATGCACAAATCCTCCGTGGAAACGTGGCATCGAATTAGTGCTTTTCGTTTGGTACGACGTGCTGTGGTATAGCGAACTCAGGTGACCTAAACTAACATCAATAGAGCGATTCAAAAGGGATAGCTTGTATGGAATATTTACGATGTTGCGTTGCCACAGCAGCCCCATCTGTTGACTGGGAACGAAAGCGTCCAAAATCCCGGCTAACGGCGCGATTCTTTTCTAATTTCTCTCTAAAATATTCGGTAAATTCTACTTTTCTTGGTAGAAAATGAAACTAACGTATTTAATTCATCAGAAAATATAATTTTAGAGGCCAGATGCTCGTACAGAACCCCACAAATTTAAAATTAAGGGTGCAGATTTATAATATCGTCATAAGACTAATGCAAAACAGGGCTATATTTAACCGACAATAAGTCCGCTATTAGTGCGGTAACGTGCATTTTGTATGAGCGCAATGTATTCAGCGATTCTGAAACTATAAATGTAGATAATCAGACAAGGTAAGGTGGTCGCTCGCATCTTCGAAATCGCTCAATCTACATTAATGGGCTTTTATAGTATTTACTCGTGCAGAACTGTATAATGGATCGAATTATAGTTATCTATATAACTTCGTAAACTACGACCAAATTACTTCCTTCGTATGCCAACACCATCGGCAATTTATTTAACTCAAATGAGTACTGCGTCTCATCATGATTCATATATTTAGCATAGTTTTTTATATAAAAGTAGCTGAATAAATACAAAACTTGCGAATAGCAATAATGCCAGTTTGGGAGGATATAACTTTACACTTATGTGTGATATAACTTTCTGTTAAAAAGATAAATTCTAATTGTTCTCTATAGACAATGGTCATGTAAAATTCAAGAACAGTCTGATTTAGTAAAAACTGAAGATCCAACGTACATAATGTTTACTATTATTCGATTCTTTATTGAAAGTTTTTACAGCTAAATGAAAGGGTGTATTTACTCTTAATAACCTTATGCAACAGCCGAATGCCATTTTGGTGAAAACGAATTGTTTAAAGTTATAAAAATCCAACAAAGAAATTAATTATTTGAAATGTTATATATGTCATGAATTTAAAACGTTTAACTCCCTTGCTGGTTGTGTCATGTGAAAATTGCTTTATGAAAGAAGCGACACCTTTTAATAAAATTAAGAAACGTATGAAACATCAAAAACATCGTTAAAAACTAACGGTTTTTAAGTATGTATATACTAATGTGTTGTATTGAGACCGAAAAGTAATGAAAATCTTGCAAGCCCAGAAAATGCACCAGAATTAATGTTGAGCGTCCAGTACATAGGCATTACACAAATCTATTTATACGCATGTTCGTATACGTACTATATTTTATGTAGTAGAGTTTCTTCAAGGACGTATGAACAGCTTTCTTATAACGTGTTAACATAACACAGGAACATATATAAATATTTGTTCACCTCTTATTAAACACCATTAGTATCTAGTGATTTTATAAGTAAAATGCTCAGATCTTATTCGCATAGTCTAGAAATTCACGCACTTGTCGCTACTTTTGGAAAGTGTTTTCTTGCAGAATGCTTAGTTAAATAATACGTTTTTTCCTACATCTTTGTCGGTCCTTATGATAATAGCGAGACGAGAAACTAGTGTTTCAGTGTAAAGTAAACTATTTTGGTTACACACAAAACAAAATAAATAATGCCACCTACCAGGTAAGACGTGGGCACAAAGAGCAGCTTGAATTTTTCTGGTCAGCGTTAAGTCTGGTCATCTTTTGTCCTGCAATAGAAAATGAATAGGAGTTAGCTGTAGAATAACTTGCTAAGAAATTATGTGGTACACAATATAGAGTGGCCATGAAATGGCGCAAAAGCTTGTTAATTTCTACGTAGAAAGTGTCTTGCGACACTTTGTCTCCGACGCATTTTTTATTGAAAGTGCGAGGTTGATTCCAGCATGATTCTAATATTTGATATTTTTAAAACATTATGTATCGTACATGAAATGTAAATAAATGAATATTCATATTATCAGACTTAAAATGGTACTTATTAGTTTTGCGATGTTGACACGTTGAAAACTTGAAATATCACTTTACTCGTCACATTCCATTCTCAAAATAAAATTGAACAAAGAATTGTCTAAACAAGAGTTTCCAACATTCTGTATAAAAATACCTATATGTTAAAACAAGTTTTCCATAAACTTTTTGAGATAGAGATGTGTGCTGTGGATGGAGTAGTACATGATTTAAAGGGTAGCTATTTAGCGTTTTCTCTGTCCCTTTTTTTTGGGGGGGGGGATAAAGTAGTTTTTGAAATATATAATTGTTAATTTATTCCCGAATTGTTGAATATCTTAACGTAGCTGATAGTTGTATATGTACATGATGCAAGTTCATGCATTTATTGTCCTTTTCATGAATAAGAGTTAGCACTCGCTCCGAAATATTCTAGTACCGCAGTCAGTGCATTGAATTTATTTCGGGCTACGTCAGCAATAGGTTGACAAAATTATTTGTCAACCTATTGCTGTGTAGTATTCGAATAAATTAACAAGTTCTAAATTTACAAGAAAAATGTGAATGCCGAAGAACTTGTTACCTATAACAAATATAAATTTCTGAAAACTATTAAACAATCCTACCTGTGTAATACACATTCTCAACGACTTGCATAAAAAGCTTCCACAAGACTGAGCCAAAGTTCTAATGAAATATATGATACATTTTTTTGTTCTGCAATTGAAAAAGCTCTAACTTTTAACAGCTAACCTTTAGCTGTTTCAATACTTCTACTGGCATTTCCCTACGGTAAAATTAAGGAGATCTTTTTTATCCATCTTGAGATGTCAACCGTCTTGTTACTGATTAAATTACGGCTAAGTAGGCTAGGGTCTCTGAGTTGAGTTTATATTTATACTTATTTTATCAGTGTTTATTGCATTATATTCCGGAGTTAAGTTTCAAGATGTGTTTCTTTACAATTTGGCACCCCAACCTCACAAACCAGAGAGAAATTGGTTACATAATCATTTCTTTACGCCGAAGGGTCTAAGGCGTGCCCTACACCGGACGCGATGGAGTGCACTTTCGATTCCCGTCGATGAGGCTGAGTGTTGCACTGGCGTTCCCCATCTATGTTTCGTTGTCAACAACGTAAGAAAATAATACAGATGGATAACCGTTGACGAAGAGTAAAACAAGACGGTAGTATCTACCACCTTTTGCAGGCTGTAAACTGGTATTCATTGTCTCGTATCTAAACACTGAAAATTACAAAAATGTGTGTTGGCAAAAAATTATGTTTCGGTAGGATACTTAAGGATGTATTTTTTACGTTAGGAGTATAAATATAAAATTGATGCTACAAACATGGTTACTTCGTGGTATCGTACTTATGGTAAAGAAGTCAAGTACAACGTATAAAGATATATTTGCAACAGTCTGCTAGGAATAGATATTAATTTTGATGAAGTGGTGTAGTGACTATGAGACAATTAATTTTGCCCTCACGGCAAGAAAATTAATGGAACCAAAGAAGAGTCGACTGTAAACTGTAAGTTTGAATCGTATATGCGCACTGCACACCCACGGCAATACTGATAGCCGAATGAATAACAATTTCCTAGAACACGTCAGTGGAAGACTGAAATAAAATTAAAAGAGACTGAAGAATATTGACAGTCAAACAGCCTGTTGTATACGTAGCTAAAGTATTAACAAGGACTATCAGTAGTCAGTGAGTTGGGTATGCACCACAATTTGCAAGTGAAACATTGTAAAGACGGAACAATAAAGGTCAAATCAAGAACTGTGTACTGATCAAGAAATTAGGAGCGCTATGAACTTTCTGGATGTGAAAAACATTTGTAGAAATGAAATTGCTCTATTACTGGCTTGTGTTGAATAGATCCGAGAAAGTTCAGGCGTAGACACTGGAATCAGACCTTAAATTTTTGTAAAATTAGCCTTGGATTGATGTGTGAGCTAGTGCTTTTTCGCATTAAAAGAGGAAGAAAAATAACAATCATAAATGTTAACTCTCAGGTAACATTAGTAACCTAAAACCAGAATTGTATTAGTACATTGCATTTTCACTTTCTGGGATTTAATCCACAATAGACATGAATAGAGCAACATTTTTCCGCCAATGAGATGATGAAGGCTTTTGAAAAGCCACGATGAGGCCGAACTTGGTATTCATTCCATTCCACCTTTTCAAGTTAACAAGTTATAATTTCATGATGATACTAAATGACACGCCCACTAAAAATGATTGTACCTGCTATGGTTGAGAAGGCTACGCGGATGTTTATTAAGTGTCCAGCAGTTTTGTTTTATGAGTTGAGTAAGGCGTGTAGCCTCCTAAGATTGTCTCCATTTTGCAGTATAAGCACGTAGGAATGTGACTGCAGGGGATCATCTTCGTGCAGATAAATCACACAACCTTACCTCCGGACTTTGGAGCCAACTTTGTCTCTTTGGATTGGAAGTCCCGTTAAGGATCCCCAGCTGTGTTCAACGACAGTGGGACATTCAGTCCTCGGCGGGCATTGCGTATTCAGCAGCACACCTTCTCCACAAAAGCAGCTCGGAAGTGAAAATATCTGCCAAAAATCTAATTATGCCACCTTCGTATTCACTATCTGCAATGCAGCAGCAAGCGAGAGCATCGTCATAACAACACTAAGCCAAAAGACAAACGGGGAAAGTGTTGAGGAATACAAGTATCGACGCCAACGCACTCGCGCTGCAGTTGTCCTTTTTGGGATTACAAGCTAATTAAAATTTTGAGCCGTACTCAACATTGCTTTGTGATTAATTAAGATATTTCATGTTCGTTGTTAGTGGGGTTGAACTGTATCGAGACCGGTTGTCGCTGGCCTGTTGCAAACCGAACGACGTTTGTGTAACACTGCATGGTGTGCACACAGCTTCGTATTTCAAAGTACCACGTAAGAAAATTAGCTGAAATGCTATACAGCTGTTTTAACAAAAAATAATGACCAAATTATATGGTGATACTTCTTCTGAAGACTTGCTGCTAAGTCTTATACCAATATAGAGACGGAGCATCAATAGGTTCGTAACTGAAGCTGAAATACAACCTCATATGTCTGACATAGCTAATAATCACTTGTTACTTCCCAGTTGAACACTTGTTTGGAGCTTGGGACGCTCGGTCGAGAGTGCAGCTCGACAGAGTAACGACTTACTCATTAGCTGACCTGCTCGAAACAGTGGGCTCACAGTACCACTGTAATTTCTTGAGTGCCTCTTCAGACGGTTTAGCCTCTTTCTATTTCTTAATTAGCTTTATCATACACGCATCAGGATCACAGATAGTATATATCTACATAGAGAAAATGAAGATATAGAATGGCAAAGTGTGTTTTCAACTTCNTTTCGTGACTTGATTACTTGGAAGTATTTTCAATCAACCCACTTTTTAAGCAATTACATTTCACGTAGTTCTCCTAAAAAGGACTGCTCCGAAAATTAATTTTTGAGTGCTAGTTAATTACCAGATTTGCAAGTTTGTTTATGTGAGGGATGCGTCCCTTTTATGTTTTTGTCTTGCTAGCCAGATCAGGCCTCAAGTTGCCTCTCCAATTATATTGGCTTCCTTGCGGAAAGCCGTTGAGAAGATTTAATTTAATCTGTAACCGTATCTGTCAGACTTAATTACTCTATTCCCACATCTGAAACAGGAGTGGCGGGCCCTTCAGCAGTCGGGCTTGCGAGCTCAGAATGAATCGAACTTTTCTGTCAATCTGATCCGCAGCATCCCACGTCTCACCATTCCAGATTCAACGGATCTCGTCTGTGGAAACAGCTTCAATTAAATGCTATTGTCACAAAGTGTTAGCTAATATTTGATCAGTACAACCACCCGTAATTAGTATTTGAATGTTTATATTTCAATGGGCAGACGACGTTTCCAATTTTTTTTCATATTTTTTTTTCTGTACGTCATGGCTAAAGTGAATTTATTTGACAAACGTTTTATTATGAAATTATTCTCGAAGACGTAACTGGTAGATGTATATTGTGTAAATTTGTTAGTACCTAAGTAAAAGTATACGGAATTTATACATTTCACTATTTTACACAAGACAGGAAAAGTTTTCACCTTTAGAAAAAGTTAAATACAAGACCTTTCTTTTGAACGGGCTATTTAAAATATGTTTTTAAACTTTTTTTGTACGCACGAAAGTGTTCTCGTCTTCTAAAAGGGGTAAAACAAAGTATCTATTACTTTTACACGATTTTGTTAGAATTACAACGTTTCGCTATTTTACGAGTACGAAAAATTACACGTTTTAAGAAAGAATAAAAAATATCTTACCTTTTGTGAAGAATATTTTCTTGTTTGAATAATTATCCTTCCACACCAGTCTTCAAAAACGTTACGGACGTCAGAATGCTCAGGTAACTAGATTCACATAGTGCGTCCCTCTCTCGTGCGCTATTGCGATACGAACGAACGTCCGCCGCACACTGCGACCTGTTCCACCTACAAATCTGTCTCGCTGCCCGCGCCCGGCAGCAAAGCGCGATGTCAGCGCCATCACAAAAACTAGAGACTTTCGAGAATTAGGCTGAGGAAGAAGCTGAAAGTAGTATATATATCAACTCCTTCAATAATTATGAAGCTTTTTGTTCAACGTAATTTGTCTGTAGTATTTTTCATTGTTTTTTTTTTAAGTAATGTGAATTGACTTACACAAAATTTAATGTGTCAAACGTATGTCGTCAATTTTGGGCAAAATTTGACAGATGATTGAGGCCACTGTAAAGTGTTTGTAACTGCAATACGAACTTTTTCTTAATTCAAAGAGATAATGCAATATATACCGTAGTAGCTGAATTTTCTGTTCTTATTTCAATATACAGAACTTACAGTACCGTACCAGCATCGATTCTGTCGTATCCAAACGAAGCGTAGCGCGAAATTTCGTTTAGCTTAAAACGTAAATTTTCGTTCACTTACCAAGTGGCTTCTTGTGGTATTTAAATTTTTATAAATAACGCCATTATTAAAAAATGAACTAAAAACTTTGAAACTTACAGTACCGTACCAGGAACGAT
>KZ869039.1:30690-40949 GCA_003456935.1 Machilis hrabei | reverse complement strand
CGTTACTCTTGAGTACTATAATTTTCTCCAATTCTATCGTACTTCAAGTAGGCCCTATATGACTATTAGAATCTAGAACAATGTAGTTTACTATACTACGTAGTTGATGGAACAAAATACACCCGTTATATAGACAGAAGTCATCTTTGTTGTGTATTACGATTTGCTTTGCATGTGGAGTACATTGAGTAGTTGTGGTAAATTTAGGATTAGTGTTTATGTAATTAGGGTTAAGATATTTTTTGTATTGTGTAATATTGCAATTGTTTCTTGTGCTTTATTTTTAAAATTTGTATTTCGAAGACTATCATATATATCATAGCCTTTGGTTTTAGTATATATAGTGTGTGAAAAAGCTGTGTGTACAGAATGTTTCAGTTACTGGTTTACAAGTCCATTGCTCATAAACAAAAACAGATATTTAAAAGTCTTTTCAGGGTGCTTTAAAATGAGGTATCTAAATAAGCAGTACATTATCGATAGCACAAAGGTCAACAAAGTAATGGTGTGTTAATTAATTTAGACACGTGGTTTAAATTACATATTGTGGACAAGGTCAAACTGTACACTTTTTGTTGTAACTTGTCCAGGACGATAGCAAATTCATGCTTATAGATTTACGGTATCAGTACCTTGATCTTGTTTGAGTTAAATGTGCGATTTTTTTTAACCGGAACACATTTATTTTGTGTTTTGTTCCTAAATAGTATTCGGGTCACAGTACACAAAAAGGAAGTGCTAGAGAAAAGGTCTCTCTGCACATTTTTTTTTTACTCTGAAGTTAGTGAGGCATTAATTGATTACTGTATGAATGTAAATATTAATAATATGTGTAATCTGGTTCCGAGATGACAGCCTGTTGATTTTGTTCCTTTCCAACAGTTTTTTTTTATTCACATATATTTTCTTTAACGTACTGATTTAATTATACCAATGGAGTAGGATATCAGTTTTAAACTGTTGAAATTAGAAAAATAGATCTTGAAAGAAAAATTGTGTAGATAGTACTTGTCTCCTCTTTGGTAATGTTAAGTGAGCATCTAAACTGAATAATGAAACAAGTAGGGAATATTTACTTCACATTGGGTTATTTTTTTTCCGGCTATGCCTTATTCACTGATAAACTTTTCCCTTTGACAAAAGTAACTTTATCACTTTGATAACTGTTTTGCTGTAATGACACTTTTGACCTTAGATGGAGTAACATTAAGTAAATTCTGACAATTTCGTGAATTCTGTTTCAATGGCAACCCGTGACTAAGAATTTTGATTTATTTAATGCAAATCACATTAAAGGTCAATTTCTCCATGCTACTTTGACCTTGAAATGAGTGGCAAAACAAAAAATGCTGTACTTATTTTGAAATCAACATAATTGAAAGCTACAAAGTATAAAATTGTAATAGGCTCAACTAATAATTTGCAATTTCAGTCATATGCCCCTATTTAAAACAATATAGCTGAAATACTTTGGTATTATATATTTACATGGATTATAGTAAGTTAGACAACCATTTTTCTTAGCAAGTTGGCTGTGGTTTCTTTAATGAGCCGTGCATTTGAGAACAAATGTAAAACAAAATAACTAAATTGTCGAATCTTGTGTATTTGAGATGCCTTATAGTAGTGACTGAATGGCTTTTGCTTATGGCATATCACAGAAAACTGTCAAGTGGTACAATCATTTTTTGCTATTGCAATGACTAGCCACTGTATTGTATTGCATTTTAGACATGCCTGTTATGAGATCTTATACTTTTTAGTTTGAGAATACATCAAAGGGTTCAGTTGCTATTGCAGCTTTAACCAAAAGACACCATCATGGAAAAAAAAATGGCTGGATGATTGAATCTTTCAACCTATCTAACAGTAAGGATCTTACACGTGAAGTTTGGCCAAAATCAGTCTGACAGATTAAATTTTGACATACAAGTCATGGAGAAATATGCTCTCCCCTAAATCGCTACTTTTGTGTAGAATGCAAGAGAGGAAGCCCCCAAAACGTGATGGCAATCATTGCATGATTTGCATTGTTTTGCTAACTTGTATAACTCACTATACTAGCCAAACAACCTAAAAAGGTACCAAAACTATTTCACTATGTATCTTCATTTGCGAGTAGTGAACTTGTAAAGCAGGTAACTAAACGCGGTTGGTGTTGACCCAGGTGGGCAAAGTCTATACAGAGGACACTGTTAGGAATTTACTTGATATTGCTACTGATTAATTTGCTTTGAAACTTCATCTTTCTAATTATACTACTTACAGCTTCCTCAAAGGTCTCCTTCATCACTTTTCAGGCACATACTCACTGTCTGCAGGCAGAAATCAACTTCTGATGCCATACGCTTAAAATGTTATTCACTCTGAGGGACCATAGTGCGTCTTTTGTCATTAGATGATGATTATGTGGATGCAGATGAAACTACTTACTAACTGTTATTTAACTGTTTTATATATTTAAGACCAAAATAATGTTATTTAGATACCTAAAATGCTTAAAAATGTATTTACATATTTTCTGAGTTTTTATTTTTCTTACATTAAAACGTGAAACCATTTCAATGAAAACTGATATTGCACGGGTTTTTGGTACTAGGTTTCGGCTGCTTGGCACGGCTTGTTCGATCAGCTTGTTCATCTTAGATTTATAAATTATATCAGTACAGCAGTGTATTGGGTGTGGAAAATAATTACCATTTTAAAAGATGACATGGGTAGATTGAACCAGTACAGCAATGTGTTGGATGCTGTACTGGTTCAATTTATCTAAGCTATCCATTAAATGGTAATTAATTTCAGCACACAGTGCACTGCTGTACTGGTTCAGTTTATCTATGCCACCTTTTAAAATGGTAATTAAACTAGGATCCGTTAAATCAAGAGCTTCCGTAAATATTCATTTTGTTATAATGGATGGAAATAAAAAACTATTTGCAAATACTTGATTTTTTGTTAGTCTGGTTAGGTTAGGTAGGTCTAAGGTCATTATTAAAGAGCAGAAGTGGCGATGACACTGGATTTACCGTGACGTAATTAATTTCAGCACACAATACAGTGCTGTACTGGATCAATTTATCTACAACATCTTTTAAAATGGTAATTAATTTCAACATAGTGGTTACGCCTTTAAATGTTTTCTATTTATAATAGAATTAATTTAGTCAAACTAGTAACTAAACCACGATTTGTTAGTTCCAGAACTCGTCCATCTGAACTAAATTCGTTTCTGCAGGATTATTGTTGTATACCGTTTGTAATACATTGTCTGTCCTTTATTTTTGCAATAAAATATATCAATATTTGCTTTAATGGGTCAAAATTAAGCAATTTATTGCCTTCTCAGTGGTAAAGATGGAAGTAATGTCATTTTCAGTCGGAAAATTTTAAATGTCAAGCTGGCAACGTTGCGGCCCCTCGGAGTGAATGGCATTTTACGCGTGTGGTGTCTGAAGTTGATTTCGGTCTGCAGACGGTGGGTAACGTGCTTGAAAAGTGGTGAAGGAGACCTCTGAGGAAGCTGTAAGTAGTACCATTAGAAAGATGGAAGTTTCAAAGCATATTAATCAGTAGCAATATCAAGTAAATTCCCAACAGTGTCCTCTGTATAGACGTTACCCACCTGGGTCAACTACAAACCCTAAATGCAATGAAAACTGGGCAAGTCAAATAATGTTACCAACCTACCGCATTTTTTTTCAAGTGTCAAATATAAAAATGCTTCAGACAAAAGTTGTATTATATCAAAGGGGGGACATAATGCACCACATATGCTTTCTCATTTTTATATTTATCAGTACATCAAGGATGTTTTCTACAAAAGCTGAAGAGCTCATCTATAAATATACATATTCTCTATTAAAAAAAGGTCAACTCTTTTCTGCAATTCAATAGTAATCTTGACTCAGAGTCCAAGAGCAAGTGTCTTACAACTAATTTTATACCAATACGTCAGCAATAGTTTTTTGTGTTTTACATTATGAAAATTACTTTTCATTAACAAGGTTCAGTGTATTTCCCCAGTCCAGCATAGTATAATAAACTTTGTTTGTAGTAGGTAATTTCCATAGAATAGACTCAGAACACACAAACAAATAACTTTCTAGTTTTATCTGATGTAGGCTACTTGTGTAAGAGTATGACATCTGTACATTTGAATCAAGATTACCACTGAATGGTTGGAAGGACTTTAATCTTTTATAGCTTGTCTAGAAAGGTCTTCAAGAGATCTTCTTTAACGTTTGTATAAACAGCCAAAAAGAAAGAAAAAATCTGAAAAAAATTTAAAATGAGCTTTTTATCTCTACAAACTTAATCCAAAAACATTGTTTGGTACATCAAGTGTCTCCCTTCATAAGATGACACATTTGTCTGAAGCATTGCTTTCCAATACTTACTAATTTATTTAATTGGGTTGGTTGTGTTTGTGATTAAAATAAATTATAATTTCTTTATAAATTTCTTGATTAATGGCTAAAAACTAGAAACTCGTGTTACCTTAATTTTCTTCAATTTGTATTAAATATGTTTGATTGCTTTTGCCTAAGTTTGTTTTCTTGAAGACAACTGGATTTACTGGATTTCTTAACTACAATTTCCAGGTTATAAATGAAGTTAGCTAGGTTGAAGTTGTTTTTTTTTACTCTTTTTAGTGTGACATTCTCTTATTGAGCAATATCATCTTTTAATGTTATTAGTATCGAAGATACACAATTTTGCATTTTATAGCCAGATTTAAGCTTGCTTATATTTTCACACTGAATATATGTACAGGTTAATTTACCAATTAGGCATTAGTATTAAGAGAAGGATTTTGATTAGACTAGTATCATTAATCATTGGCATTGCTTAGGCTATTTTAGTCCTTATTACAAGTGCTGTTTATATGAGAATTCTTGGTATGTATCTTGAGTTTAAAAATTCTGCAAATTAGGGCATTTTAAAGTTTTTGTTTCAGGAAGTCTTTATTACTTCATTTTTTAATCACAGACCATTAAATTAAAGAACAGATATAGTTTGAGCACCTTATACAGACTGGTGGACAAATTACTATCATAATACACAAAGCTTTTGGCCAGCATTTTTGACACTATAGGTTAGTCAGTTAGAGGTGATAAGTACCTACCTGGTAATGACTCTTGTGTCATTATTGCAATTTTTCAATCGGGAATTGCATTCTGTATAAGGCACATCTTACCAGTGACATAACTGCACTTACTCTCTAATAGCATTCAATACTATTATCTAGTCCACTTTTTGTTGATCTGAGCTACTCAGTTCGAGCTTGCCAAGTAATAGACTGGCCAGCATGGTGTAGTGGTTGGCATACCAAACTCTAAATCTAGTTTGTGGGTTGGGTGTTGTGTTTTCTAATAAATTTTACTCATCATAATTACGAATATGACTGTAAACGCTTGACCATCCCTTATCATCCAAAAGATGTTCACATATCATCTGAGTATAAGAGCTTCTTGAGTTTCCAGCACAATCAGTGTACAGAAACCATGCCTATGTGATAAACATTAGTTTCACAAGTGTGCTCACTGGGTTAGGAGTTTCTGAAATTATGGAAGTTCTTCAATCAAGAGTATTCCAGATATTAGAGGTTCAGTGTCATTTGGACCACTGTGCTTATTAAGAATCACAGAGTATTACAAGAACAAGTCCAACACACAACCTTCCCATCAAACTGTTGCAGTGATGATTGTAATGCCAGTGTTGGCATGGTATTTAACACAGCATCCAGCAGTGGTTGTACACTAGATATTGCCCATTGGCAGTTAGGTTATTGGACATAATAAAAGTGAGAACCAGAAGACAGAGATTTATTATGTGGTTAGAAAGGTGCTCGCAGTTCTTGAAATCTCGGTGACTCTATCTTGCCTGGATTAACGAAGACTGTAACTTGCATTAAAATGACAGTAAAAGTATCAAACACTTATAAATGGTAATAACATGTTAGATCAAAATGAGAGTGGAATATAGCCTGGAATAGTTTTGTCCAGTTATCAAACTGATTTGTAATTCAGTAGACTTATAAATTGTAGTAACTAAGTTGTAATATATTGTTAGTTTACAGTTATTTAGCATATAATTAAGCTGCTTGTGTGGATTTCGTTACAATGTTATNTTTTGAAAAGTAAATAAATCACTGTTAGAGAAAATAATACTTTTGTACATTCCAACATGAAATCCACAGATGTTAGTTAGTTTAGTTAGTAATTTTGTACAGTATGATTTATTAATGAAGTACTTACTGTCTGTAACACCACAGTCATTGTTATATTCTGCTGTACTCATTTCAGATTCCTCAAACTCTGGTGGAGAAAATATGTACACAATGATGAAGACAGTACCTGGAGGCAATATGCCAGGAGTAAGTATATCCCCACTGAATCTGGTCCCATATTTTGATCTATGTTATATTTTTCCTTTGGCCTCTGCCCAAATTTGTACAAATGTTGTTCAACCAAACTCATAAAATATAATTACCTGCACCAAAGGCGATGAAAACTGGTCCAGATATCTGTAGGTATTTTATTAATTGTTGCTAGCATAGATAGAGGTACAGCGTAGAGCAGCAAGGTTTGTGTTGGGTCGTTATGATAGATCTGAAATGTTAGAACAACTAAATTGGGTTTCATTAGCTGAAAATTGACACCAAAATAGGATGAAAAGGTTTAAACAAATCACTGATGGTCAATTGTCATTAAACTGTGAACACTTGCTGCAAACAGCTACGTATCTAGGTAGAAATGATCATGTAAATGAGATAAGTGAAGTTAGGTGTAGAACTGATGGGTATTTGTGATCTTTTTTTCCTAGAACAATTCGGGAATGGAATCATATGCAAGTTGGTGTATTGCACCCCCTGCTAAAAACTAAAAGTTGACTGTGGGGTGAGATGTAGATGTAGAGACCACTCTTCATTGACAAATCTTTTCACCCTGATTTTAGTTCATTACAAATTTTTTTAAAGTTTGATGTTCAAACCCATTGTCCAATTTCTTTTCATATGGCAAGTGTTGAAAATTTAGTTATTAAGCTTTTAAGTAGCACTGCAAAAAAAAAAGTGTTCTCTCTTTTGTTGTCATCAGTGGTATGGATGTACAGTTACGTTTTTCAACTTCAGATTTGTATTTATGAAGGTGTACCACCGTGTTCACATCCTCATGACAATTCAAGCTTCTTGGAGCTGCTGAAATCTAGTGTTTTTTATTGAACTATGTTTGATGGAATGAACAGTAAAAAAAAACTATATCTTAGTTATGGTGGTGTTGCAACAAGTCTTCCCATGGTAAATGGCACCTCCATAGTGATAAGGAATTAAACAAGGTTGTGAGGCATAGATGGCAGTAATTTGTTGGACCAAGATAAATCTAAGTTGTGTAGAATCTTCCACTACTGAATCTCCCAGGGTCATAGAAATGAAAAATAGTACACTTCTCAAAACATTATGTTATGAGTGTTTTTTTTATAGTAAGTAGTTCATATTTGAGGTCTCACTTTGTGTATCACATAAAATACTCTAAAAAAAATTCATGGTTTACTTGATTGGTTTCAGTTTCACACACTAGAAAGTGTATGAAACAGAATCATTTCAATAACTTTAAAGTATTGCTTTCACAATAAAACCTTCACATTCATTCTGTCATTAGGATTTCTGTTAGCTTCTACAATTAACACTGTTGAAAGTGGAGTTGAACTTCTAACAAAAATCCAAGATATGTAACTTTTCTGTATAAATCAAAATCTTTGTGCACAGAAAGTGTAGTGGCATCTGCAACAGAGTAGAGGAAATATGCCATGGCATTAATTTTACTATGGATTGCATCTAAAAGTGCATCATAATCTCGCTTTAATGCATTGACAGTCACATTATTGTGAACAGTGCATTATATAGGTGATGATGATAATGGTATGTGGTGTTTAACGTCTTATTGACACTAGATAGGTCATTTCAGGAAGCTCTGTATGCTAGCCACTAGACTAAACAGGTTAGCTAATGTTGCTAGGGACATAAAGTGTATGTGTGATTGAGTTTGCAAACTAGAACTTTCTCGTGAAGACTTGTATCCTCAAAGTTGTTGGCTGTCGTAGACACACTTTAGTTCTAGATAAGTATTTTGTACACCTGTAGTAAAGGCATGTGCAGGCATTTTTAAAGTTGCTACAGAAAAGGGGAAGATAATTGTTGACAACTGGAATTTAAAATGTTTATATAATTACCTTAGAGTTGCTACTTAACACGTTAACATCTTAGCCCTTGACTATAGGAATGCCAATGTATGCAAGAAAGAAACTAACATCTCAGAAATAAAACATCTTAATGATATCAGGTAAAGTGTGTTAGAGAACAGTATTAAACAGCAATTTGTGTTACCTTTTGAAATGGGGACAAAACTATAATAGATTATCCAGTTGCACCCAATTTAAACTTAAAAAAACTAGTGTACAATGAGATTTTTTTACACAGCAGTTTAAATAATGACTTGACAACTTTAATTTCACCTAAAGTCATACTAAAGTAAAGATTGCAAAGAACTCCCGGGTGGGTAAGAAGCCTGGACTAGACAGTTCAAGAATAAACCTCAATAAGAAATGCTTACACACTTGGTTTTGTTCAACAGAAGGAGCACTCATACTGACTTAACACAAGAAATTCTTGGATTTTTCTAACTAGACAATTTTAAAATGCTTGCTTTTTCTAAGCTGTCTTTCTCCAGCCGTACAGAGTGCTATTTACACACAGTTAAATACAGATAGTGTTAGATACAGATTTGTCAAATTTTGGAAGTTGTTTTGAGTGTTTAGTAAACAAAATGCAGTGAAAATGGGTTTGACTCAAAACAGAATCACTTGTGATAGAAGTAATATTTAACAACAACAAATATTTTACGGTCTTAATACTTCTGAAAATAGACACTCTTTTAACTTTCCAATAAAGCACAAGAAAATAGAAAAACTAGTGAAAGCAGTGCTTATTAATAAATATGTACTAAATTTAAGACAGTTGAATTAGAAAAAGCACAACAGCAGTTGTCAAAGAAGAGGTTATTGTATAAAAAAATAATGAAAAGTCTTGCATATCTTCAACACGAGCAGATTACAGACAAAACTGAGCAGACCATTGTCTTCAAAATGCAGAAAAGAAAGACACTATCAGGGCAAAGAAATACAAAAACAAATAGTTCTAATAATGATTTTTGTATGAATAATAAATTCACTTCTTGAAAAAAGGTGTTAAAAAATCATTTACATCAAGAAGTGCAAAATCTCTGGTGTATTTGTTCTATATGTGCTTCAAAAAGCTGGGGGAGAGCATATTCTCCGACTCTGATGGATACAATCATATTAAAGAAAACGAGCAACTGACAATCGGATAATATAAGATCACCATTTTAGCTAAAGTTCTAAGTCGTAGGGAAGTAGGATGATTAAGAACAAAACTTTTATACTATTTCTAAAAAAAAACAGTGAAGTGAAAGAAAAATAAAATGTGAAGATATGAGATGTGATTGAAAAATTTTTAGACCACTGCTGCCATGCACCCCCTCCAGGAAAAAAGAGATGCAATGTGTCTAGATTACATACTCATTGACCTGTCTTCATATGTTGCTCATTGTTGTACAGTGATTTGTACAACCACTTGTTTTAACTTTTTTTTTATTATTGGTAGGAGTGGGTGCTACCCGATCTCAAAATAAATAGTACCAGTGTAAGTTATAACTAGTTGTAAGCTGGAACTTCCCCGATTTACATATCAAAGTTGGTCGCTGACAGCGCAAAGTTAGAGTTTAATTAAAACGCGTAGTAAAGATCAGATCATAGTAGGCGTGGGTTTGTTGTGAGTGGTTTCTAATGTTTTTTTTTTGAGAAGAAGAAAACAGAGTGGTTGTTAGTATTATATATGAAAAGTGTTATAGTTCCTGTTCTGCTAGGTTTCCTAATATTACCAATTTAAATACTGAAACTTAGTGATATATACTAAAGTAAATTATATATTATGAAGGAATGGCAATATATAAGAGTTGTACAAAAGTAGACAAGTCCAATATCCATACAATGAGTAGGACTACTGGCATATATGAATCATGAAAGTTAAACGTCATTATAAATTCGAGAGGTATATGGAATCGTACACATCCCGGTAAATCATATACTGTACATTCTTTATAAGCGATAAGTGTTACTGTTGATAAAAGTCTGGTTAAACCAATAAATTCTTAGCAAATGATCGAGCTGGATTGCAAACTAAA
>KZ869039.1:19146-29310 GCA_003456935.1 Machilis hrabei | reverse complement strand
ATATTTCTGGTGGCTAATTTGAACAGTTTAGCATTTAAAAGCAGGTATTTTTTTATTTAATAGCCTACTCAAGGCCCCAAATGACTGCAACAGACTCTTTGCCATGCTTATACCATACATTTATCTGCCTTTAAATCATTGATTCCCCAACAGTGAGGCGCACCACACATCACTGATTATTTAAGAATATGGGACATACCACTAGAGGTGTGAAAACATTGTATATATTATGACACAATCAAGTTCGTGGCACAGTGTGAAACCTGTTTTGACATTTCAACATTATTTAAGCATTGGTTAAGCAAAGTACGATTTTTCTCTTCAATACAGGTTTACCATCCATCAGAACTGTGTATAGCTTACATGAGCTGAAGAGGTTCCTGTATATACTGTGGCATATTTTGCATAATACCATCCAACTGTCATTGAAGTATATGATTTGATGTGGTCTTGACGGATCCTGGCAGTGCCATACCATAACTTGCTGAGGCTACAGGGAACCTTGTCCAGGGACCCTGTGGCATTGTTTCTCTTGTGCCTTGGTACAGTCCTAATCCTGAGAATTTTGAAAGCTTTAGTTTTTAGTTTGCTCATGGTGTTGTGTGTCTGGTGTTATATCAAGCTGTACTAATATAGAGTTTTTTTATTTCCATTATAATTACTCCTCAAATTGTATGGTTCAGTTGGTCAATGGTGTGCTGTAGTGCATATTAACATAGACCTGCCCTTTAATTGTGCCAAGTGTAAATATATACCCATACCTTGCTCATTATCCTGCCTCCTGTGTTTGTCAGATTTCAGTACAGTGCATCAGTTCTCAATTTTCATCTGAAATGACCAAACATTTACCAGTATATAGCACAACGGTGTTGCTGAAACAATGAAAGACAATTGGCATGTAGGGCGTGTAAGTCCTTTAACAAAGTCTTCTGAATTAATGGTTAAAGTTGGACTGGGGTGGTCACTACAGTAACATGTGTGAACTTAGTCTCAGAAATCTGACTTGAATTAATTTATTTTGTAATTAGAAATTTCGTTCCACTAGGTCTGTTACTATTTTTAACCAGACAATGAAGAAAGAGAGGGGGAGGGTAATTGTGCTATGTTACTCCATTGAATGGTCTCTGAAATGGCAATGTGCCGTCACATGAGTAATGATTCAGTACATTGTACCTTGTATACGGTTTAGTAAAAAAAAAGGACGTACTTAATTTCTTCTTGTAGCCACTCCTTTGCATTTACATGGATCTCTTGTTCTGTGATTATTTTTAGATATTGACACTTATGTTTAGGTTCATTTGGGATGTTTACATTTCTAAGACTGCATTGCTGTGTTTAGGTACAGGAGGGTTATTTTGAAAGGGACAGCTTGAAGTAGCATATATGTACAAGTGTTTGTTATTACTCTATAAACTTTTCAGTTGTGTCACTTACAGTAACTAAGGAAGAGATTGACGTCTGTCGTGAAAGACAATTATCATTTGATTCAGTCATAGAGGAATGTTTAAAGCGTAACACTGATTTTATATTTCAATGTATTATCATAGTTTAGTGATACAGAAGAAACCAGGCCTCTGGTCCTGATGGCATACCTGCAATTGT
The DNA here is from genome assembly GCA_003456935.1 of Machilis hrabei. NCBI lineage: Eukaryota > Metazoa > Arthropoda > Insecta > Archaeognatha > Machilidae > Machilis > Machilis hrabei. The sequence continues at coordinate 27,708 of KZ869039.1, read as the reverse complement.
ACTAAAAAAATGTGCTCCAGAACTAACTCCTGTCCTTTACAATCTCTTTACATCGTCTTTTAAGTTGGGCATCTTTCCTAACTTCTGGAAGCTTGCACATATATAACTTATTCCTAAGAAAGGTAATAAATCTCTACCTTCCAATTACTGTCCAATAGCTCTAGTATCTGTTCTATCAAAGGTCATGATACCTTTCCAATAAATGCTGGTGTTCAGTTTTGTCTCCTTATTTCTCCTACACATTAATGACCTCCTTTCCATTACTACAAGTCCCGTTCACAGCTTTGCAGATGATAGTACTTTACACTCCAGTCTTTCATTCTAACGTAACCCTTCCCAATCTGATCTCTGTTCGTCACGCTCCACTCAAGCTTCGTGTATGAACACAGATATTGAACAAATTCTCCAGTGGGGCTCAGATAATATAGTGAACTTCAATTCCAGTGAAACCCAGTCTTGTCTCCTCACTAAAAAAGTTAATCAGAATGTTTCTGATCTCATTTTTTCAAACAGCACAATCACCAAAAATGATTTGCTCTCTATATTAGGCATTACTCTCTCCTCTGATCTTTCCTGGTATGACCATGTTTCTGTTATAGCCAAAGTTGCTTCCAGAAAGTTAGGATTTCTTTCCAATCCAGGAAATACTTCACAGGGGAGCAACTGTTAGTTCTTTATAAGGCCCAAGTTCACACTATTTTGGAATATTGTTCACACATATGGGGTGGTGCACCTCAAACCTATCTCAATCTTCTCGACTCAATTCAAAGGCAAGTTTTTCATTTAATCGATGACCCATCCCTCACTGGTGCCTTGCACTCTCTGTCTCGTCATCGTGCAGTAACTGACCATTGTCTGTTTTACCATTATTTTTATTGTCACTGCCCTACTGAGCTCGCATCTTTAATTCCTTCTGCTGCTACCTGAGACAAATACACTGCAAGTTTAAGTGGGTTCTGGTTCAATATAAATCTCTGCTTTCCACTGATCGAAAAGGTATAATGTTATATGGAAAGATTTGTTTACGTTGATATCAACACTGACATCCATTTTATATAATGGACTATAATTTTTGCACATTAGTATTTGAAAAATCTTTCATGCCAATATTATGTGATTGAATGTCTATTCAAGAGAAGTCAACAAATAGCTGTGCTGGAGGTCCAGGTTTAGGGAAACGTAAAAAGACATACTAAAGCATGTACAAACAACAAGAAGGGTTAAGTTAACATTGCATTGAACTGCTACGCTAGGCTGTATTTTGAAGATGGTAACTATCATAACACTTCATGATGTGATAATCATTATATAAATTATACAAGTACATTCACTGTCTGTACTGCAGACCTCCAGTTCAACACTCGTTTGTTATCGATAACACCTACCAGTCAACTTGCCATGATTGCATATTCAACCAGGTCTTCTAAATATGAAATAGTTTTTAAACATATTTTACATAATAATTGCAGTCTTGTTTTGGAAAACAGATAACTGTATTGAATTCTGCATAAAATGTATTTCACTATCATGCAGTCTAAAATTAGCAATTCACATATGGGACATGTGAATCGTTAGTCTCTTTATGTATGTACTCACACTATTGAGAAGCACATGTAGACTAAATATTATTTGCACTTTATACCCTACTATGATTTATATTTGTAAAAAAAATACCATACCTATTTGGGGTTTAAACTTATAGAAACATAAGCTTGACATTTTACCAGTTTCTCATAATTTCACATAAATGATGCACTTTTTTTTTAAGTTCCTTTATTTGGAGCTATGTACGAAATTTCACATGTACTTGTTTTCTGTGTTTAGGAATTCCCCATGGCTGGAGGACCTGATAGTGGACCAATGGGACCCATGGGGCCCAGTACCATGGGACCTGTCATGAATGGCGATGGTTTGGACGGCATGAAGAACTCTCCTGCCAATGGTGGCCCAGGAACTCCACGTGAAGATAGCGGGAGCGGGATGGGTGACTACAACTTGGGGGGATATGGGGGACCTGGGGAAAATGTGAGTATGAACAGCAGTGGAAGTTACTTCTCGGAATCGTAGTTTCTCAGAACACGACAAGAAATATAATCTCTTTTGTTTGATATGCTGTTGTTGAAATTGGCACGTCACACTATATTTCCCCAAAGTGTTTTATGAATTCGTACGTGTATGATACTATTTTAAAAATGTAGAACTATTTTTGGAGGTGGGGTAAACCTAAATATAAGCACCATTGTAAAAAGTGATGATTTTGGAGTTGGTGGTGCATTGTAGAGTTAGTTTACATGCTCAATTATTTCAAGCCATCAGTTTGACAAATTGTTGGCCTTTTTAAAGTGTTGCATGTTATGGTGGAAAAGCTTAAAGGATATCTTTAGAAATGTGAATATCTAAAGGAAAGAGCTTTGCCATTCCAGAGAAGATTGAATAAAATAAGCTACGTTTTTGCTCAGATTTTGTGCTGTTTGTTGATTAAACTGAAATAAAAGTGCAGTTTGTGCATAATAGTTTTGTAGTCGAAATCTGTTATCGTCGTGGGAGTAGGGAGGAGTCCAATTGTTATTTTATAGTTGATATTTGTAAATTGTCAAGATTTTTATTATTTTATTTAAAAATAGTAGCCTTTTTTTAAAAAAAAATGTTAAAAACTAAGTTGGCATGTCTTTATATGCATGCACAAACTAGTTGGAATGTAGATGAAGTGTTGTGGTTTTTTTCATGCCTTTGTTCTTTCACTCTTTTAAGTTTATGTGTCCTTTTGTAACATTCAACTTTTTATATGATTTTTTTACTCATCAACATATTCACCCTCCCTGCTGCCTTCGTCACAAAATTAACATGTCCGTCACACTCACAAGATGGAAGGGTGTGTTGCATGAATAACATTCCTAAAAGAGAGAGAGAAAGAAAAAGAAACCGAGGAGAACTTTTGGTTGATTTGAAGGATTTTCACAAAGCCAAAAGTGATTAAAACAGATGATAAATTGTTTCTTAGTAAGAAGTTTAGACTTTGCAGTGAACACTTTCTTCCTTCCAGGACCAAACTGAATCTGCAGCCATTCTGAAAATTAAGGAAAGCATGCAGGAAGAAGCCAAGAGGTTTGAAAAAGACTCCGACCATCCGGATTATTTCATGCAATAACACCCCCTGTCCCCTGTGCTCCCCCCACCCCGTCCCACCCATGACCCGGGCCCAACTTGCCTTGCCCCAACCTGCCCACCACCCGGGCCCGTGCAGCTTGGCACGGGTAAACGATCGTTGTAAAATCAGATTGCAGTCTGTGTTTCGTTACTGCCAGGGTTCATCTGCCATTCCATCACTCAGTTGTAATATCGGCTAGTCAAGTGTTTTTCTGTTTTTGCAGATGATCCCTTCGTCATGAAAACTGGCGTTTAAAGACAACTGTTGAAGAAAATTGCTGAGGAAGAAGATTTTTAATAATTAGCCAGAACATTGGCATTTCACTGTTGAGTGATTTTTATCCCAGTTTTGTTAAGATTCAAAATGTTCCTATACCAACAGGCTGGCAATCTGATTATACGTATAAACTATTATATTTGTGTGAGTGACAGATGAATGCCTTGAAAGTGGTATCAGTGACTGAATATCAGTGCAATTTAGTTCCATTCAATCTTAGACTTAAGTTTTAGGTAGGCAGTGAACAGTACTGTTTTAAAGTACTTTGATGTGGACGACCTACTCGAGAGCTTATTCGCATGCACGTGTAGGAATCAAAAGTTATGGGTTTTGGCTGCAGCTTGGCCTACCATACAACTATAACTGAGCTGCACTGGCAATCCAAACCAGTTTTTTATCCCTTCCATCAAGAGGTGATGGTGATGATGTATTTCTCACAGTATTGGGCTCCACAGCATATTCTTTGTCTGGGAGTCTCACAAGAATGATTGACATGAAATTTTATATTATTTATATTCATGCAGAAAGTAATGTGTCCTATTTAAACTGATATTTCTGTCTACTGAGAAAAATGTTAACCTTTATCATTTTAGGCTTATTTATACATCCATGTTCTCAAACTGTTGTGTAACTTTTGTGCAACTTGTATGTGTACCTTTTGGTGTATATTTGACCTCTTCTGTCTTTCAAGCCTTTGCTATCTATTATCACATTATATTAGTTTAGTACAAAACTCCTCCATTTTTATCTATCAATCAACTTTTTAACCTGAAGATAATACTTTTTGTTAGGAGTTATACGACAGAATTGTTACAAATAAATTTCTATATAGATTAGAATGACTGAGGTACAATTATTCTGTCACCAAAATTATGTCGTCAGAATTTACTTGTATTTTACATTTGGCCACTTGCCTTCTGGAAGGGGCTACTATTCCAAAACGCAACCTAGGAAAAAATCTTTCAAAATTTAAAGATACATGTATTATTTAAGTTTTGGACTCTAGACAACAGCTATTTCTTGGCAGGTCATATGATAATAAAGGACTGAAAATAAGCAGTAATTAAGCACGCCAAATTATAATTTTTTATATTGTGTGTGTATATACATGTGAGTGTGTGCGTGTAGGTATGTATGCATGTATATATAAATATGGTTTACATGTATAAAAAGTCTTGACTATATTGTAGAATTATTTCGTGGCCTGTTTATTATCAATTATTGTAAGTAGTTGCCATGAACCACTACTTACAGTATTTGACTTTGTGTGTACACACTTGTACATGGAAGTATATATATACTTGTACATACAAACACGAACACATGCATTTTAGACTTGTGAATTTGGCCTGCTCAGACTGTGCTCTTTCTAGTGACCCTTCAAAAATCATTGTACTTTTGTATCGTTCGTTGCAAATTTTCTCTCAAATACATTATGACAGTGTTTTAAGTACCAAGTAACCTCAAAACCACCATTGTTATGGCAAAGGACAAGAAAGTAAAGTTGTTAAAAAAGAAAATGTATTTAAAAACTTTCAGCAATTTAATGTGAACCATTCTCAAGTATGTTTGCTAATGGACTGTGCCAATTTCTTGTCCTGTTGCCAAGCACATCATGCATTTAACATAATCCAAGGGATTTACATTTGTAGTAATTGTAAATAAAATGAATGTAAATTGTGCTTGAGGATTATGAAGGACAATTCAGTGTGTGTACGAAACCAGTTCACAGGAAGATGTACATATTTTGTTTCTCTGTGGATTGTAGCATGAACTGTGGCACAATAAAAGAGTTCGAACGTAAATACAAAATTGTCTCGTGGACTGTTACATAGTCTGAGAATAAAGGGTATTTTCTGTACAGAAAGAAAGAATTCAGACACATGATGCATGTTTTTCCCTCAACCACTTGTTATTTAAGATGAGTTGTCTTGCCATATCAAATGGACATGTGAAACACCAAAATATTCACTGCACTGTATATTTTGCACTGGGGAAAACGGTTTAAAAAGCATCAAAGTTTATAATAAGGAAAACATAATTCAACACCAGTGCAAGTTTCTTCACCTATTTGCTCCTTTATCTCTGTCTAACAGAGGTTGCCTTGTAAATACAGATATTGAGTTGTGAAAATCCTATTCCACTTACTTTTTTATGTATGGTGTCGATCTGTTTGAATGTTTGATTTCTGCTCTGCCCCTTACTTTTCTTGTACATAATGGCCTTCGGGCAACGAACAAAGCACTCAAATCATCAATCTCAGCTTAGTAAGTAAATAAAAATGGAAGAAAGAGGATCCAGTGGTGTTTCAGGGTCCTGGTGACAAATCATTTCCAGTTTTAAGAATTCTATTTTTTCTCACCACCAATTGGAAAATACACATTATTTTATCATTGTTATCAGATTGGCATTCCTTTCCACAAACCTATCTCTATACAAACCATTTGGCATCTCGTACCATTTCTGTTGGTGGAGTAGACCTAGACAAATATTGTGTAAAGTAGTCACAGAGAGAGTATTATAATATGTGTAGCAATTTTGAGTAAAACAAGGCTGGTGCAAATAATTGTGTTTTATTTGTAAATCAGATCCTTACCCTGTTGAACGAGTACAGCTTTTTGGGGGCTAGCGTCATACACCGAGTGGATCTTTTATTTGAAATGTATTGAATTGAATCTGAAATGTTAATACAAAACTGAGCACCAAATAAATGTGAAAATAGGAGCATGCATAATTTCATTTGGTAGATTTACAAGATTCTGTGCTCTAGAAAATGCAAAGAAAAGTATTTAGGATTTAGTAATGATTTTGAAGTCGCCGAGAGATTTATGTGTTTTGCCCATTACATAATGTAGACCTTTCAGGTGGAAATGGCACAAATGCAGGCTGAGTCGATGTAGGTAAACACTGCAAGCGTTGCAGTAGTGACCACTGTTTTTCCTGTAATGCTGAACCACCTAAAAAATTACTGTTATTATAACACTGGTAGCTAACTTGAATATTTAACTGCATGGTTATGAAAACTTACCATTTTCGAATATATTCATATTAATACTACTATTTTTATTTGAACACCAGGGATTTACTACTTGGACAAAAAGCTGTTATTAAGGAGATTGAGAAAAAATGGAATTGATAAAACATCATTCAGATTAAGGGCAAAAAGTTTTGAATAATATCAGTGTCTAAACTTGCAGTGCAAGCATTTCAGGCCCTATCACTGATGTTACCAAATCTGTTATTGCTGCAAAATTTTGTTGGTTTCAGATTTATAATGTCCAATATATGGAAATGTGTCTGTGTATTGTTTTACAACTCGTCAACATCTCATGGATCACTAAGAGATGGTCAGCTGTTCATTATCATATTATGTACTTGGGCAGTTCCTACCACTTAGTTCAACAAGTGTCAAACAGTTTGATACTTTCCCTCGTAGATATTGTGCTTTAACCTAAGCTTCTGTTGAATTGTCTAATTAAATAATCAATTAAAATGTAAACATGGCCAAAAAGTAAGTTTTCATTCCAACCTTGAACAAAATGTTAAAGAATTGGTAAACTTAAACTAGTAAAAGGGCATAGTTAACAGATTCAGAGAACATCTATTAAGTCCATTTTTATTCCTGACCAGACCATGACAGTCAACTTTTGACTCTCAATCTCTCGGTAATGATGCATGTTGCTGTGAGAAGTCCGTAAAGATGCAAGCAGATATTGTACTAAGGGAATGAGAGAGTGAAATGTCGAAGGATTTTTTTCAGTCGATTATTACGGTGTAAATGATATGATTAAACATTCACACATCAAACGCCCACCCAACCTTAGTTGGGAATCAAACCCAAAACCTTTTGATCTAGAGCCTGGTAAGCTGACCACTAGAACAAGCATATTCAGGATCAACAAACACTAATTTGACATTTTGTATATGATTGACTTGGAGGATATTTCTACAAATGTCATAAGAAAGAAAAGGAGCATACCTTAATATAGCACTGTTTGTCTGTGTGTATACGACTCAAAGGTTATCAAACCCCGTGAAACCGTGTAATAATGGACAATAACCCAAAATAAAGTAGTGGAGCAGTGGACATACTCATTTTGCCTAAGATGTAGGAAGACAACTTCAGAATATTTTGACTTTGAAAGTGTTACATGGTATGCAAAAAGTGCGTACAGGAAAGGAAAGTAAGAACAATGTGCGTGAATTTTAAAATTTGATTACGTAACAACATTGCAACAAGCAAGATCAATCTCATATGGATAATACACACTTTATTTAGATGAATATATTAACAAAATCGGAAACATTAGACTGAAGACATGGGACATTGGTCTTGGATCTTGAAGCACAATAATAATGTTGGGGGGTAAAAATGTCACTAAAAATCTTGTCGAATTGATCCAGAATGTCTGATATGTGCACCTTTTGGTATAGCCTCTATATGTAAAAAAGTTTCATCAGTGATCAATATAGCCTGAACACAAGAACTAACTAACTGCCTTAGTGCTTACTAGAATAAAAGTACACTACAAAATAGTAAAGAAAGAAAAGATTTATTATAATGATGTTAACAATTTGACTGCCAATGTCATTAAGAATGGTTTGCCAGTCTGCAATCTACACACTATTTATGTAGAGCAATGATGGAAAATCCCATGATTTTTTAAACGAGAGTATTAACTAGTCTGCTTCACTTCAGGTGGCTAATGATTATAAGGAGTAGCTTTGCAAATTAAATAGTTGTCTAACTTAATTCTGACAACCTTTCCAAGGTTCAATCTTAAGTCTTTTGTACAAGTAAGTAGCTTTGATAAACAAATTTGAATTTGAAGTTACTGAAATACTTGACAAATATACTTAACTATAATTTTTGTTATCACAGTTCACCAATATGGAGATCCTTACAACAATATAATATTTAAAATAGGTTCAGTAGTTTTATGAAAACTACTAAACCTATTTCAAATGTTATATCCTTGTAAGAATTTCCATAGGAAAATATTTTGTTAACACAATTGTGGTTAAGAGCAGGCATCAAGATAAAGCAGATCTGTCCACTGTACAGCTGTGTATATACAGTGGTGGCAAAAAGTCCTGAACACACTCATTTTTTTTTTTTTTGCCTAATTTTTGTGTTT
>KZ869036.1:95565-113599 GCA_003456935.1 Machilis hrabei | reverse complement strand
AGCACTGACTGCTTCCTGCGAACGTGGTTTCAGTTATCAAAACAGAATAAAGACAGTCTATCTTTCAGCTTTGTCTACTGATTCCCTTAATGATCTGCTGATGGTAGCAATGAATGATCACTCGCTTAAAGATTTTAATCCGAGCATGGCAATTGAAAAGTGGTACTTTTCATCCGAGAGACAACGTTACACAGGGATGAGGGTTCTGCACATATGTGTGTGTGTGTTTTTTTTTTTTTTTTTACAAAATTGATGTCGAGTGGTATTAAGATGTGGCGAGTGGATGTTGATCTGAAATTTCGAGCCCTGATTGTAAGCATTGTATTCTATGCTTAAACAAATGTCTAAAACATTTGGTGCTATCTTGGTAAATTGGAACAGTATTAAGTTGCTTGTTTTTATGCGTAGGATCAGACGCATTCAACAAAAATATTTGTTTCTATTTAAAAAACCAAAGGTGACCTTAAATTAACCTTGAAAACATTCACCAAAACAATAACAATAATTGCTACAACATTTTCTTACCTACTGTTTTTTTTTCGCGATAAAAATTAGTAACACTTTATGTGGACCACCCATATTTTTTTTCATAAAGGAGTTAAGTTCAACTGAATAATACTTAGCGCACACACCTTTCAATTCAGTTCCCGAAGAATCTTAGAGCTTGACACCTGAGTGGTCCTATCCCTCTGACCACCAAAGTTTAAAACAAACTCGACTCCTTGAGAACATACATTTCTACTCAAGAGACTGATTCTTTACCAGAAGCAACAAACACACCTTATAAAGCATAATACAGGCTCAAAGCCAACAATAAAGAATACTTTTTTTTATATTTAAACCTACATACACTTATTGCAACAAATTCACTACAGATAAGAATGATTCCTATTATACATCTGCAGAACCTGTTCATTAATCTGCGAGATCAGTCCTCTTTGCACCATTGCTCTAAAGTCATCTGCTTTGCACTGTGCTAGAGCAGTAAATGTAACCAAAGTGATATGTATGCCACTAAGGCACATTAATCTTATAAAATGGCTACCAAGTTGAAACGACCGATGCCTCTCGAAATGAAACCTGCTAAATGGCAATGGGAGCCACAGCGGTACTAGAAAACAATGTAGCGCAATGTAAAAAAATATACGTATATTAATAAAATTAATACTTAAGTATAACATTGACATTTTGTTCTCAGATAATTATTTTATTTAAAGATGTTTCAATTTTACAGAGAAAATTTGCCTCCCTCAGCGGGGATTGAACCCAAGTCCTGTAGAACCTTTCCTCCAGCTCTTGTTAGCGATCTTTTCCCGCCTTAGACTTAGATCTCTGACCTCGACAACCAGTATCAAAAGAGCAGCCAACATGAACTTGGTTTCTGAGACTTGATACTTATAGCTTATCTGGCTACTGAAGTACAAGACCATCAGCATTATACGTGGCTTCAACTAATCAAGATTTAGTAGTGCTGCTGTTATCAGTGACCCTAATGGACTGCATTCGCATAGGGTCACTGCTGCGACACTCGTAGTTCTAGGCAATGAAGCCCCACTACTAGTAAGATAAGCAGCAAATCAGAACAGAGTGTCATTGCCAAAAATACAGATCACACATTTCAGCAGACAGGTTCTACAAGTCGCTATTGTACAACTTTATCAATGTCACACTAATGTAGTGTCAAGCTCGTACATAAGAAAATGCTGTCCTACCTTGGTTGAGTGCTGTCCCATTCTCCCCAGGCTCCATGTTTATTTGATAGAATATTGATGACTTTTTCAAGTAACCTGCCAGCAATGACATTGTCACGACGTCTTGCTGCAGTAATTAAGTGGTCACACATCCTTTCTTCTTCTCTACGATCCATCATTGATTGAGCACACAGAGACTGAAAAGAAAAAAAGAAAAATACTATTATACGTGCACACAAACCATAGTGTGTATTTTGTGTTATTAGTATTAGGATGTGCAGTAGCATTTTACTTATACTCCAAGAATACACTATAGTGTATTCTAGGAGTACGAGTACCCATAACTGATAAAAGTCAATACACGGGTATAGTCAAAAATTCTCACCTCAAAGTCTGCGTGTTTGATGACATCGTCAGCTCTCATCCTGTTCAGAATAAACTCTGCTTCATTAGCCACTCGTACAATGTGATCTTTCATAGCATGGGACAACAATCTGTAAAGACAAGTAGTGCACATAAGATTATGCCAACACACAACAAACATACTGGATTGTACAATACAAATATTCAATTACATTATCAGATATACGTCAGCAAACCACCAGTTGCACATTGTATGAAACTAACATATGAATCGGTGGACGTAAGGCTAGATTGGTGACCCACCATTTAAGTGTTGCTTAAATGAAGTATGAATTGGTGTGTGGTGAATTGGCAAGAATGCCTCCGAGTGTTCTATTAAGTATTAATGGGTGTATTGCCAGAGTAACGAACGAACCACTATTTGAAGGTTCTAAGACTGCTGAATAAAAGGATTTGAAGCCGCATAAGCAATCCACCATTTGAATGAGGTATAAAGAGTTTACAAAAATTTGAATAGAGTGATACAATAGGAATACACCATATACAGGGTGTTTCAAAAGTTAATACATAAACTTTAAAGAGGTGATCGAAGAGGTCACTGATTCAAAATAATATAGGAACATAGGGTCTGCGGTGTACCATTTCCAAGTTTAAAGCCGTTTAGTGTAACCAATGAGGCGAGAGCTCTCTTCCATGGAAGGTTTAATCTGTCCCACACTTGTGCCTCATTGGTTACACTAAACGGCTTTAAACTCGGAAATGGTACACCGCAGACCCCATGTTCCTATATTATTTCGAATTAGAGTTACCTCTCTGATCCCCTCTTAAGGTTTGTGTATAACCTTTTGAAACACCCTGTATAGAGGTTTGAAACCGGGACAGGCGAACTACCTGTGATAATAGGAAATATAATACATGGTAGTAGACAGATGTTTTGAGGTGTCTAGACGGATTTAGAAGATAGTGCCATACTTAGAGGGCCTGCTGCTAGGATGATCTATTGAGTAATGGAGTGCAGACAGAAGTTAAAGTGGTACAATAGTGACAGTTAAAGTACCCCTAGTCAGTCCATGAGCTGACCACAGAAAAAGGCAATACACTTTATAGAATGAGTGATATGTGCCATTTGATGTACGAGTGTATTAATAACAGGCTATTACTAATAAGGTGCCTTGAATCTTTCCCACTCGTTTTAATGAATAATCGAAATTCTGATTAATGAATATATCTCACTACTCACTACATCCTGAATTATAATTTATTGATACACATCAGTATTACGTGGACCTTGCTGAAGTGAAGTGGGTCACAGCTAAGCAGAGCAGTAAGGACTGATATCTGCAATATGAGCACTAGAACATTTTTCCTTGTAACACGTACACATATGAATGCGACTTACTTCCTTTACTTTATATACAGGGTGTATCTGGATTCATAAAGAACAGTAAAATAAAGTGAATTTGATTAGTAACAGTTTTTTATCAAAGGGTAACATAGCTCCCCAATTTAGTACTATATGGAGTAAAATTGTTTTATTATATTTCTTACAACAATCTTGCCATTTCAGAAATTAGAAACTCAAATATAAACACATAAAAATTACCAATTTGATTGCAGTTCTTTAATCACAGAAAAATTATTAAATAGACACACTAAATTTACTTTAAAATTATCCAGTTACTATCAGTTGAAATTATTTTACAGCACACACAAATATTTCCGTAATGTGCTGAGGTTTTGGACCTTGCGTCTTTAAACATGATTAGCACATCATTGAAGCACCTAACAAAAAGCTGTCACTGATCAAATTCCCATTAGTTTGCACACCTGAACATATCTTAGAAGTCTGTCTCTACTGCTTGGATACATACTGTACTTCGCTACAATGAATTTAATATCTATCATATAAAAATTAAAACCAAATGAATTTGCCACTATAAAGATGCAACACATTGAGTACAAAATAACATTAAGTAGTGCAATCAATATAACAATTATTTTGTACCAGTTCCTATGATGGTTAAGATGCAAGCCACCATGGTCTGCAGAAAAGTTGTCACATGTTTGATAACAAGATAGGAATAGCATTTTCATAGAATATTTGACACATTATTTATTTACACTTGTTGTGAGTGTACCCAAACATTAATTTCAATACGCAAACATAATATTAAGCCATTTTAACTACCAACTGTCATCATAACAAGGCACTGTAAAAATATGGTGAAATATTACCCCTAGCACAGAATAGTATGATATTTACCTTCCTTCATTAATAAGTTCAATAAATGCTAGACCAGCATGCTTTTGTAGCGAGTTCTGCCATTCTTGTGAACAGAGCAGCATCACTAGTTCCACAACTGATGTACTGTTCTTGAATGTTGTTAGACCTGTAAAGAATTACATGTATTATATTGGGGAAAGTATTGGATTTAGATAAATGCTTCTGTAGCTTGTAATATACCTTTTCCTTCCATGAGCAATTCTTGTCCGTGCGACCCAACTAGCGTCTTTGAAAGAAAAGGTGCAAAGTCTACCATAATTTCTCTTAAGAGAGGACAAACTGAGCCAAGGGCAGTTTCCAGTTTCTGCGTCAGACTTGCCTCCCGAGAAGGCGTCGGTAAGGGAAGATTCTCAGTGTTCATGAGGGGTTTGATGGGAAGCTCTTCTGGACGAGTAGCTGGTTGTACTGCAGGCTGATGTTGCACTGACACCACTGATATTTCGTGAGGTGGTTTCTCCCCTCTGTCGCCGCACTCCGAGTCCGATTCTGTGCATATGGATGCTATAAAAGAAATTAACTTCTGTACAGCACAATATCTATTTTTTTTTTACAGTCAATGCTTGTTGGGGATAAATCAAAATACTACATCATCTGGTTAAANTATCTACCCAAACTCCAGTCTCAAAGCAACCAATTTGTTTTTCTCACATGTTACTTTTTATTTTGATGCTATCTGCAGATAGTACCATTAACTAAAACCTTAAACTAACCAAAACAAATTGATACACTGTTTCTGAGATTGTTGTAGACCACATAATAGCAGTGGTTGGGAGTGTCCAAAGTTGGATATAAAGGGACCCAATACAACTCATTAATGAAGTGTATTGACATTTAATCCATTGTTTGGATGTGACAGCATCCTTGGACTGAACAAAAGAAGCTGCTAACAAGTAGAAAATAAAGGGAATTTCCAGTTAGAGATCCAAATGGTTAGAAATCCTATAATACTGATGATTTCCAAGGAAAATTACATTTTAATAATGTTTAAGATATTACTGAACTAACTACTAAATTATCATTTCATTTGCCTACAGGGTACACAGTAAAAGAAAAAGTATTTTCTGACATTAATTTAGCTGGAAGTGACCAATCGTCAAACATGAGCATTTGTTTAAATCAATTTGATGTTCAGATCAATTCTTGGTGCTTACCTCTACTTCGTACAGCATTATGTAGATTTCGTTTGTGTTCTTCAGAGCTCCCTAAACTGGTATTTTCATCATTCAAGTTAACGTCAGTCCAATTTTCATCGGATGCAGGCATGTGGACGGTTTCGTCTGAAGATAGCGGAGGAGCCACCGAGGTTTCCAGACTGCTGGTCTCGGAATTTGGCAGTGCATTGTCACTCACCTGCTCTAATGAATCTGCAGCCTGTACCAAACAAAATATATAGTGAAGGACATGCTATCCATACGTTAAATGTAAACGCACACTAATTATCCTAGCTGAAATAATATATCAAATTTAAGTTCCAATTTTTATGTATCTACCAATTAACTACAGGGGTCTCTACAAATACCAATATACAATACAAGAGATAACAAAATTCCTGCCCCTGCTACACATACATCAAGTTTGGTTTAGCAGCACTATCTACCTACCAACTTTCTTGTTAAGTTGGTCCACCACCAGACACATCTTATGCTGGATGATTACTTCATAACTAAGCATAATGACATGGAACTGCAAATTAAATTGATTTTCAGCATGAACAGCATGAAATTATTCCCCACAATTTTTTTTCTTAACCACTAAAAAGGAAGGTCTTCACCAAGATTTCTGTGGCCATTGCACAGTTCGGACCTGACCACTTGTGGCACTGCTCTGAAGGAGAAATGACAAAATACCAAAGTTAAGGTTGCAGAACATTACACGGCATATGTTGATGAACTGAACTGTTGAATTCTGGACAAAAAATTGTTCAACATTTAGTCTTCTAATATTTTCATGGCCACTAACACTGAACAAGCATAGTTGAACTCATCCAAGTTTAGGTATGTCTCTTATCAAATACAAGCATCTGTTGAGTCAATAATTTATAGTATTGTAGTAGGAAAAAATACTAGCATTTAAAAACAATAATTTATTCCCAATAACTCGCGTAGATTATGTTACTATTATAAATAATATTTGAAGATTGTAGAAACTAGGAAGTTAGTACACAGTACGATTTCAGAAATTGGCAGCCCTGCACATTGCTCAGGAATCTGAAGCCATCTTGGTACTTGGACGAAAGTTCTCATGCACTGTGTATTGTGAAGTCTATGCGAATTTCGATTCACAGAATTCGCTGAATTTGGTAGTTTTCATTTGTGTACAGGTTTTCAGGAAACACTGAGTGTGATATGAAAACCTCTATTCATAGACAGAGGACTGCAACTATTACGAATCAATGTTTGAAAAGCGATTGCTTTTATAAGAATGATAAAGAAGAAAGAAGAGTTTGCCCTAATATTGGATGAAACAAATGACATTAGTGGTAAGGAACAAGTGTCATTTAATGTTCGAACAGTAGATCATGACATACTTAATACTGACAAGTTATTCGTTGAATTGTACGAAACATCATCAATGAATTGAGAAGCTTTGTTTAATTTAATTAAAGACACACTGCTTCGCCTGGGTTTGGGCTCAAACTATCAATGCTACGTTGGTGGCTATAACATGGCTGGTTCCAAAAGTTGAGTGAAAACAAGAATGGTAGCAGAGCAGCAATTAGCACTGCACATGTTTTGTGCTGCTCGTACTCTTAACTTAGCATTTCAAGACACCTCAAAATCAATCCCCTTGTTTTGGGACTGTTTGCAGTGGTAAAGTGATGTAGGAGTGATTGTCGAAGATTCTCCCAAGTGATCCCAAGCTTGCCCAAATTGCTAGATATCATGATTTTTACCTGTTGTAGGCCACGCCCATTATGTCCAACTCGTTAGAATGTACAAGAGGTGTCCTTATCAGGTGTTCTAAACTTGTATTCAGATGTACTAGATTTTCTATACACTTTGGCATGTGAGTCAGAGAAGTGATATAGGATCTAAGGCAAGAGCACTTCTAGATCTGTTTTTAAAAGTAAGCGTATTTTTTTAAATAAAAATAAGCAAGATCGTGTTTTCCCTAACTGACAATCTCAGTACTATTCTACAAAGTGCAACCCAGACCATTGTTGGTGCACAAGAAGCTGCACATGTGATACTACAGTGTCTAAAATCAAGAGTACAGATACTGAATTTTATTTTATTTAAGGCGAGGTTAAAGAAAAATTGCATAAATTGACGTTTATGAATCAACACTACCAAGGAAGAGAGAACCTCAAAAAAGTTTAGAACAGTACTAAAGTCCTGATCTGGTCGGCAAAAGCATACTATAGAAAAATTAAGTAAGAGTTTCTAGACCACACTATGATTGAAATAGAAGATATGTTTAAGCAGCCTGAATTTGAAAAGTATCTCCAGTTGGAAATGTGTTTGCCGGGGGCTCCAGCAACATGGGACATATCCATACTAAACATTCTATATGAATTTGGAATTGACAAAGCAAAGCTTTACAAATAAAAGGAATTCATTGAACAGTTGATTCTAACTCCAAAAAGTGTAAAAGCTTGAAAAGAAGAGGCTATTTATGGTGATATGTGATCCTCTAAGATTACTATTGTGGTCACAGCTTTATCTGCAACAGTTGAAAGGTAGTTTTCAATGCTGCGAAGAATAAAATCATACCGTCAATCAACCACGATACAAAAACGTTTGAACCATGTATGTGTCATCTACACTTATTGAGAATTGATAAATAATATTGACATTGTAAAACCTGATCGGGAGGTCCCGGGTTCAAATCCCGGGGCCGGCCCCTAGCCCTGGGTAAAAAGGGTTATCCTACGAGTCTGCCTGTGAAGCACTCCACACTAAGGTATGATCGCAGGCGTGTTCCGGGAGGCACGTTAAAGGCTGGTCCCATCGATAAGTGTTCGATGTAAAAGATCCCACCTCCGGCTATGTGTCGGCTGAGTGGCAAAATTCAAAATTCAGTTATCNTGAAGCGTCATTACGACACGGATGGGGTCTCCATTAGACCTGCGATGTCATAACAGTGGGACCATAATCCAATAGCAAGCAAGCAAGACATTGTAAAAATTATGAATGCATTTATTAACAATAATTCTTTCAGATGTCAAATGTTTGGAAAAGCAGATCGATTCATGTAACTGTACTTACACATGAATGTAACATGGTTTCTGTTTGTTTGTTCAAATTTACTTTCTTCTTTCTTCACCAAACACTATTTTGATACTGGAAATATGTAGTAGTTTCAAAAAGTTCCAGGACTGGCGCTGCTTTGAAAGTGTAATTTATAAGTAACCGTTTTATAAGCAGCTACCTTCAAAGTACTGTCTTTCTGCAGCCACACACTTCTGCCAATGCCCGTACAACTGTAAGAAATATTTTTGAAAGCCTTTGTTATCAAACTGTTTCATGGCATTATAACGTTTCGTGGTCATGGACGACAATCTCATTAGATGCGCTGTGAAATTCTGATCAATTTGAGATATGGATAATAAGCAAGTTTAATACAAGGGAAGTTATGTCATTTTTGGTGAGGCGTAACAGTAACAGTCTTTAAAAGCTCACAGCTGATTGCAGTCAACAAGTGAGTGGAGCCGATAATCCAAAGTGAGCTACCTCGAACTCGATAAGTGACAACCAGGCGCATTGAGGCTATTAACAATTTTTACTTGTTCCATAACACAAGTGAATTTGTGCTTGGCGACATCGCTTAGCCTTGAGAGCGTTAGCGGGTAAGTCAACCATTCAGAGGGAGGAAGAAGCAAGTGAATTTATGCGGCAAAGGCCGGTTACAGTGTTGAACGACGGAGAGAAACGAAACTGCCCATCGACTGTTTGCGGGCACACGGTGAATTGGAGCAAAATCAAAGAAGCAGACGATTACCCAAGATGCCTTGTGGATAAGAATGGGCACAGAAAACGAGAAGCAGACGCGAAGGCGGGAGAATTAACGCGGGAAAACTGGACAGACAGTTAGGCGCCAAGAGTACAGAGCCGCGAAACATCACTTTATGGGATCTCAGAAGGCGAGATTATTTATATAAGCAAGTGAGAAATTGACGCGGGAAGCTCTCCACACCCGCTGATGGATTACGTCACGTCATATAATTTTCACCTCAACAATTAAGCTTCACAAGTGAACTGTAATAAAAGAATATCCATTTATTATCCACAATTTAAGGAAGCAATCTATGAATGCCAAGGTGATACTTCGTAGACAGTTATTCCGCAAAGCTAAATACGTGTGAACTGAAAGATTAAAAGACCTATATGTGAATAGTTAATGTGAAGAAGAGAGTTATTTTACGGCATTAAGAGGCCATTACAGATACGTATTCATTGTTGAAAAATTACTTTCTGCGAGGTCGGATGTTAATTGAGCCATGTCGACGAACTAAAGTGGGTGACATTAATTGTGAAGTATCTAAATGGCAGCTGAAATTGATTGTCGCAATTTATACCTAGTCAAGCTATAGCAAAGTAACATTGCATTTCCTACAGATATTAGGAAAGTGACGTGAGAGAGCTTGTATTTAGTTATTAATGAGGCACTTTAGGACCGATCCTAGTCTCAAGGGTGGCAAACCTAGTCAGTTTTTTTTATCAGAAGAGGAATTTCACGGGTTGCCGGACGCGACTCTATAGGTCACACTCATAACCTCAGGGTTAGTTTGTGCAACGGAGTTTCCACAGGAGGAAACTTGACGGTATCCAGAACGGCCATCGTAGTGTCGTAGTGTACGTCTTCTATCAAACTAATGACTGTTATGTGAACTGAAATGAGACATTGAATTTATGAATAACGTGAATCCCGGAAGACGAGCCAGGGTGGCAAGTGAAGTGATTCTGAAAGTGTGACTCTATTAGGTGAACAAGCTGTACATCATTCGAGACCATTTGGGTTGGTCTCAATCTGGGCAAGCATCGCAGCCAAGAGTGGAAGCAGCCAGGATCGAACCAGTGACCCTTCAGCAACATCAATTGTAAAAGGTAGGATGCAGCCAATTTTTGAGCTGTGTGAGGTCAGGACGAAGCCATAGATTAATTAATTCAGGGGAATTTGTAGTTTAATTAACTGAAAGGCAAGGTCACATGCAGAGTTGCACCTACACACTCTTTTTAAAGTGTTTTGTACTGAGCATCATTTGTATTTGTGTTGTGTATGTATCTTTGTTTTCGGAAGTGTTGAAGAACCGTCTGGGTTGCTTCTTGACTTGAATTGAAAAGAGTGCGTATTTGAAGACGCAGAATTAATTGATGGCGATTGGAACTGTGCCAATATATTTGAACGCTATTTTGTGTAATTTGTACTGTATTACTTCATTACGATAACGGCCATTTTGGTTTATTTTAGGTTTTCTGCCAAAACCAATTGTGAGAGAGTTTGGCAAGAAGAAGCACTATCTGTAGCGAATTTCACTTTTGATATCAGTAAACAGCTGTCAAAATATATAAACATTGAAGTTGAGTCGTTAAATTTAATACTTTAACTATCTTATATTTTGAGGGGATTTTATATTTCTGTGTAATTAAAAGGGGACAAGTATATGCCACTCTTTTATGAGCAGATAAATGGTAATAAAATTCATTATTGCTCTTACCAGACAGAATAAACAAACTAAAGCAGTATATTGCTTGCATGCTAAAACAGGGTGTTGTATAAGGTTTCAAATAATAAATACAAAGCGCTGATAAGTAATTTTACTGAGCACAAAGGGTGCCCGTATTTGAGGCCTAATTTGTAGCAGGGTCTGTTAACTTAGAGTGGTCAAATTAGTCTCCGTTGTTGGTGAAGTGGCAACGTGACAATTCTACGACAGAACGGACAAAGGTCAGAACTTGGTTTCAAGGCCCTAGAGAAGAAACAGTGCCATTTGATTAAACAACTAATGAATCAAACATTGGTAAAGGCATTGTAGAGATCTTAGAAGGCGCTACCACACTGAGCTAAGCTACCACGAGTTCACGTGGTATTTAAAGGGGGAGTGGGGATAGGTATCCTGCTCATTTCTGTTGCTTGTGCAGGAAACGTTTCCTTAAGCATATTTCCCGTGTGAGGTGGACTGGAGCGGAGCAATCTGCGAAGGGCCGCATCTCCCGTCGACACTCAACGGCCATACCGGAGCAGCGGAGTGTGACAGCATCCTTCGAAGCCGATTTTACGGTATCTTCATCCACAAAATGTTGCCCCTTTAATATTGTCTCATTTTTGGAAAAAGGTGAAAGTTGCAAGGTCTGGTGAATATGGAGGGTGTGAAAGCACTACTGCGTCGATTTTTAGCCAGATGCTATGTAACAAGAAATGAACGGTGCGCCGGAGCGTTATCATGAAGGAGTATCTAGTCCTTAGCTGCTCATCGTTCTGGATGCTGTAAGCGAATTGCTTCGCGTAAATGGCACAAGACTTGCAGACAATGCTCCTTGCTGACCGTAGCACCTTGCGGAATGAAGTCGTAATGAACGATGCCTTGTCAGTCAAAAAACACCTCCCACATTACCTTTCACTTTGAGCAGTCCAATTGGAACTTTTTCTCTGTCGGTGATGAAGGTGACTTCCACATGGACGAATGACCTCTTGTTTGAAGATCTCGCATCACACTGTAGCCTTCGACTTGGAAATTGTCACGATGTACACAAGTCTGATATAGTGCACTATTTTTTCACCGTCCATATTCACTGAGTTAAAACACTTTCAAATCCTTATTTGCTAGACCAATTGTAATGCAATGATACATTGTTCATCTATCAAGCTTCTGACAGATTAGGTTTCAAGGAGATGATTAAGATTTTAATAAAATCCAAAATTTAAGAATAAAAAATATGAACATTTAATTATGATACCTACTTGAAAATGATAGGATTATTTTTATTAATTAGTGGCTCTGACATCATTTTCTGAATGTTATTAAATTTACACTTTAATACTCTTGATTTGACAGCCATTACTTACAGGATTATTTTCAGAAAGGAAATAATCTGCGACAAGGCAATGTGGCAAATAATCTTTCTTCAAATCACGGTAATATTCTAAGCTAAGCAGAGCACTAGGTTTACAACAAAAGTGCACACATTTTCTCACAAGAAATCATGCAAGCCAACAGCTAATGTGCCTTTTGTTTAATCATTATACTTTAACTGAAACCAGTAGCAATGCTGTCCATAAGCATGAATACTGGGTCCTAGACATGCTTAAGCCAGAAGTCCTCAATAAGTCATATTAGTTGAATTATGCAGCACAGTGGCATTAAGCTGCGTCCACACTATTGAACCAAACCTCGAGCTGAACCCCATTGCCATTTCGAACATGTTCATTGGATGTCACCACATAACTCCAACGTGGGCACCTCAGAGTTATGTGTAACAGCTTGCAGCGTGCCAAACAACGGCGGTATTTCATCGTCAAATCAAAGGATGTTACGGGCTGAGGTTACATGCTTCATTGGATGGCGTCGTGAGCCAAGCAATGAATGACATGACTGAGGTATTCAGTCATTCCCAGTATTAATTTGAATTCATGCACTTCACTAATTTTTTAATCAGTATGGACTGGATGGTGGATAAGTGTTTGGGGTTAATTACCACTTACAAGTATAAATGGTGCTCTGGAATGCTAAATTTCAACAAGTTTAAAAGAAATGACAGGTGGAAAGAAATTGCTGGACTGATAGATCATGCTGAGACACATAGGAAGAAAATTACAGTGTTATTATTACTACCATATTCCACCCATCCAGAGCACAAAAGAGTCTGCCATTATCATCTCTGTCATCTTCATTTGTTGCTGCACACTGAATGTAAATGTATGTGACAGCAGCTAATTTTAGTATGATGCTCTTCATTGTCATACTGTCTATATTCACCCAGATGAACTACACAACTCAAGCAAAACATGGCTTGCAGAACTGCTCGCAATGACATGAGGTTTAGCTCTAAAGAAATTTGTCTTGAACTTGTTTCATGCAAACTAATTGCGTTTATGATGGGGCTTGGCTCGAGGTTCAGTTGAATACTGTGGGCGTGGCTTAAAGATTTTGGTAGTCGTTTCAAAGAATCGCCATTAGTATCAGTTCTGGAAACATGTTGACAAAACAACCCACAAATACGCTGTGATGGCTCACCACCAGCAATCATTGAATATAAAGAAAAAAATGGTATGTTTTACAATGTTAATATTTTCCCCTACACATACAACTATAATATATACAGCCGTCTGAGCACATGTTAGCATGAAGCTATCAATGTACCACTCTTTCTTTTGGACCACACTTCTAGCCCATATGAAATTGGAGTAGAGAACTGTTGTTAAAAATAATGTGTACCATAGTCTAATCTTCCAATACAAATCCAAAATGGATCTTTGTATTCTAATAACACATACATGCAACACAACACACAGACACCAACCATTACCTTGTTATTATAATGAGAAGCAAGCTCGTGCCGAATGGATCGGCCATATCGGGCACCATCGTGACAATCGGCATCGTACCCTGAGTGCAGGGCAGGATTGTGCGGCAGTACTCGCGACCGAAGATTGCCCTATAGTCCCACAACCAGTCACAAGCAGTTAGTAGCAATGCAAAAAGATAAAGGGAAGAGAGCGAAAAAGGTACAGTGAAGTTCAATGAAGGAGAAAAATCCATGTTAGAGCTACGTGCAACTGACTATATATAAATGTTAATGATACAAGAGTCTAGGAATATTTTGGCATAATACATGGGTACTAGTTTAAGAGAGGGTAATTGGTTTTCATTATTAAAAAAGCTATACAGCAAAACTAGCAACGATACCATCTACTTAAAGTACTAGTTCAGACACACACTAACCACACTAGCTACCTTACAGAAACAATATCAATTGTTAGTAAGGCTGCATGTATGCAAGCAATCACATTTTATTCCAAACTCGTAATGCAGCACCACTAATATGGTAGGTTCATGACGAGTCGGCAATTAATAGCATGCATATAATGATTGGACCTAAAGGATTTTCAAGAGCACAAAAGTTGAACTGAAAGTACGAATTATCCAGAGCTTGTAAAGCAAGCTTTACCTAATCACTTGTATTGCCTGCCTGTTATGTAAGAGTGCTGAACACTATTTGTTGACCTCCCACACACATATACTCGTATGTACCTTAATACTTATATTAATTATCATACACTTTTACATACGCAAGTTTGACAGATGTAATATAACTTACATCTAGTCAGCTCTACATGGGTTACGGAAAGGTGTTACTGCAACTAAGATTGTGCTTTACATGTGCTGAAGCCCTATCCATTGGTGATCGCTGCATATTTTTATATTTTTCCCAAGTGTGCATTTGGCTCCTTTTTATATACATGTGAATTGTCACTAATAATTTCTTGAACACTTTTTATTTTTTGTTGCTCTTAAGCTTAGCATTCACAATAACCAAATTAATTTCACACATGACTGCTAGTTGGTGCTGCCATAATTAGAAGAATAGAGGTAATTAATAGTTTCTACACCTCCAAGCCATCTGAAGCTCGAGTTGCTGAGGTAATGGAGAGCGAGGACATCAAGCACATGGAATGACCTGTGTATTCCCTGGACCTGAATCCCATAGAACATGCCTGGGTATGCTTTTGAAAGATGTGTTGCGCAGAGGAAACCATCACCCCGGACTCTTCAAAACCTTAAAACTGCCTTAAAGAAAGAATGGGACAACAGCCCACTAGAACTCCTCAGAGAGAGTATGCACATTAGTGTTAATTTTAAAATACCACCCTTCCCCCCAAAATACTTAACCCATCAAATCAAAGTTTATTTCAGAAAAAGTAGATAAAATGAGCATGAAACACTCTTCTGCCTTTCAACAGTACAGTACTTTGTACTAATTAATCTTACACTGCTCTCTTTTTAACTACCTATCACATTCAGCTGTGACAGTAACCTAAAATAAATGTACAGGAAACAAAACTTCCAACTTCTACCTAATTTTCTCCACAAAAGTTAACAATTCAATATAATTAGCTTAAAATCCCCAAACTTCCAAGCCTCATAATGATTACGGCCTCCAACGTTAGTTGAATCTCAGCTCGAATATTTGGAAACGAACTACTTTTACACTGTCGCTGCTGATTTGATTGCCTTTTTCTCTCCAAGATTCAAAGAACTATATTCACACTTCTTATGAATACCCGTACTCAACTCTTTCTTTGCTTAACGAGATGTTTAAACATAATTTCTCTGATGTTTTGTTAAGAAGGCAGGTTATCAGCATGGCAAGGTTAGAGTTTTTTTTAATACAACATAGTTAATTAGTACATTCCTACTCACAAATGCCTGCATCCAAACACAGATACTAGTTTAACAGTAGCTTATTTTATAATTAACATCAAACCTAACAGAAAACCTGCATACCTTAAGTGACGATGGTCCACTGTTCGTCATAATTGATGAGTTGTTTTCGTCCACTACGATGACTTCGTATTCTCCGTCTTCACCTTCTTCCGAACCAAGCGATCTTGGACCTAGCGAACAAACCACAAAAACTCATTAATTAAGAACCTATAAAATGCCCTTTGCTTTTAGCAGGTTAAACACAATGAGTTTACAATTTCATTAAAACATACAGGTAACACATATTTACAGTGTCAAAACACACAACAAAAATCAACACACCTGCCCACACACATACAAAAGCATAAAATAAGCATCAACTTTTATTTAAGCTTAAAACATGACATAAACCATGCAAAGCTCTATTACTATCCAACAAAAAGCAAAGCTACTCTTATTCCTGTTCCACAACAAAGTATATGTTAGAAACACATGCGATTGACTTCATTATTATTTGCTGTCTGATATGAATAACTCTGGCACCTCACACTATTAGAGGCCTTCATTAAAACCAGTGTTTCAGAATTCTCTCGACGCTGGCATAGTTACCTACGAGAATAAATAAAAGCAACACAGCCTTCTTATCTTCGTCTTCCATTTAGGTATTTTGCAAGCAATATTTCAAATATCTAACCTGACCTATTACTTCAGGTAACTGTATAGATGTGAAATTGTACGATCACAGAAAGCATGCATATCTACAGGCTTTTGCTGGTGTTAGGGTTGCTACATTTTATATGAAAATCCAAGTAATTTACTATTTTTTAAAATAAACATTTGGGACTCTNATCACCTTTTTAAAATTAATATTTGGGACACTTTTTACATTTTTTGATAAAAATTTGGTAAACACGATTCATTTGGAATTATAATTTGGGACACATACCACTCTATTTAAATGAAAATTTGTCACACTTGCTGTCCTCTATAAATTAAAATTTAGGACACTTTTCACTTGTTTAAATTGAAATTTGGGACACTTTCCACCTTTTTTTTTTAAATACATATTGGGACACTTTATACAATTTAAAAAAAAATAAAACTAAGCATGCCTGCAACCTGTTTCAAACTATAAGTTGGGACACTTGCTACTTTTTTCATGAAAATTTACGACACTTATTATCTTTTTGAAATAAAAAATCAGGGCACTTGCCACGTTTTTTAAATAAAATTTGGGACACTGTCCAGTTTATTTAATAAAAATTTGGCATACTTTCCAAATTTTGTTAATGCAAATTTCACACACATATTTACCTTTTTTAAATAAATAAATATTTCTGACACTTGCAGCATTTTCAATTAAAATTTTGCACACTTATAACCATGGAGGAGTATTAATCGACTATTTTTTGTTGTCACGTAAACTAAAATTAAGCAAGCTTTATTTCGATAAATAATTGTCTAATTGAGCTGTAATGTATTAAATATAGCAAACTTAATTTTATAACAAGAAAAAGCCGATATGGAAATCACATAATCATAAAAGTCTAACAAGAAGAGGACATTAGATTTTCTATATATTTAAAATAAATATGTAATTCTGTATATCACATGTCCTGTTCTCAAATTCAGGACAGTTTAGCACATGGGACAAAGGCTTTACTTCAGAACTAACAGCTCTCGCCGATGTGACATTTTACATACTGAATGTATTTGTTTGTATGAAACTAAGAGGATTGCTTATTTCCTGAAAGGTGATGCCTCAGTACTAGTAAGGCACTACATGATACAAAAGTGTCCTTAACTGTTTTAGGTATACAGTACAATGCATCAACATCATTAGGCACATTTCCTCTCTGCATGCAGCTATGAAAAACTAACCCACACATAAAAAAGCAATCAAATGAATGTTGGGCCTCTTTTTAGTGATTCATTTTTCTACTTTTCCTTATATTTTATACAATGAGGTATGTTATAATCACCTTTTATCCAGAGTGTTTATAAAACAAAACAGTTGTATATAGTGGATTGTATTACACTTCACATTATTCTCTTTGATTATTTTAAAATAAGCTGTTTGTCTTCTCAACACTTTACGTCTCTATTTGCATGTAATTCTGTATCTAGAAATTGTGCTGGTATATTGTTTTTGGTGCAACTAACACCTCTTAATACATTCAGATTAATCGTCCATTTATTATCATATTAATTACTACTTACAAGGGGACCATCAGACCTGGTAAGAATGGATTAATATGAATTTAACATATAATGTAGAGGGGTGTCCCCTGTGCACAAGGGTAACCGGATATGACGCAATGGTCACGTGTT
>KZ869036.1:44791-61896 GCA_003456935.1 Machilis hrabei | reverse complement strand
TTTCAGTTATCAAAACAGAATAAAGACAGTCTATCTTTCAGCTTTGTCTACTGATTCCCTTAATGATCTGCTGATGATAGCAATGAATGGTCACTCGCTTAAAGATTTTAATCCGAGCATGGCAATTGGCAAGTGGTACTTTATATCTGAAAGACAACGCTACACGGGGATGGGGTTCTGCACAAATGGTGGTGTTTTTTTTTATTACAAAATTGATGTCGAGTGGTAATAAGATGTGGCGAGTGGATGTTGATCTGAAATTTTGAGCCCTGGCTTCAGTATATTAAGGTGTTCTGTCTCCTCAATTCAAGAATTTGTTTGACAGTTCGTCTCGTGTTGTCATGGGGTTCAAAGAACCATCAGACACATGGTCATAAACGACATGCTTCTGGAAGTGGGCAAACAAGAAATGACTCACGAGTTAAATTATAATTTCAATTGAGAAGGGAGCCAACCATATTTTATATGCCTAGAACATAATTACACATGGAATTCAAGTATAGGCCTATTTTAAATACTTAAGATTACTCCGCCCATGGACCCCTATGGGGGTCTTACGGCTCCCCGTTCCCCTGACTTGCATATTTTATTCCTGACGAGTGGAGCTTCCCTATATTTTTCAACCCCTGGTCATGTGTATGCAGGTGTTTAATGATAACCCTATAGTTCATAAAAATTTACAAGACACATTATTGACAGTGTTCATAATGCACTGTAATATCAGTTTAAAGTTATCTGCTTTTATTAAATACAAATTTTCGAGGACTATTCAGGTATTCCCTGCAGAGATTTTGCTGTTAATATAGATAAAGTGACCAATGTAATAGAAATAACTAGAAATCACAAAAATATAACATCAACACCTTAGTGAAAGAAGCTATATTCTAATATTTACAATTTTTCTTGTTTGGGAATTCATGATAGCCTAATAATAATAATAAAACTGTACATTAAATTGCAGAGGTTTTTTTTAAAAAAATGTGTCAAGAAGTTTCCTAAATATTTAGATCAAAGATCAATAACACATGAAAATTTTTTTATTATAAAACATTTTTTATCAGATACGAAATTTATTTTTAATATAATTCTGTACTATAATGTACAATTTCTATTGCTCGAACAATCAACATAAAACATTTTATTGTATGGCACTTACAATTTTTATGTGATAAAGTAAAATGCCTGCAACACACATCTGTCATGATGATTACTAAACAGTTCAGAAAGTGTAGCTACTGCAATTAACCATCAACTGCTTGTCTTACCTGCCATACAGACATCTGCAACACTGTCCTTCTGTTCTCTCGGTTGTTGTTGCAGAGCAAAGTCATGTCTGACAGAAAAAGCTTCTTGACTTCTAAAAGGGCTTCTGTTTGCTTAGACTGACGGACAAGAGTTGCCACTACCTTCAGAATCACTAGAAAAGAACAAACGCATAACACTGAAATCGTGCTGTTTCGTACTGGAAGCTATGATAGAAAAAACATTTATTATATTATATTTTAATTGGTGGCTGTTACCTGAGCTTTCATAAAATGTTTTACCTGACACGAAGTTGTTCAAAGAGTGCCTGTGAATAGTTATCTTATACAACAATCCTCTTACCCGATAGAATCTGTCCTATCGAAAATTGCAGAGAAATTCCTTGAATTGGGCTCTTATACTACTCGCAAACACCATTTATCTTATAAAACTCTTGCAATAATCTTCTCGTGGGAGGTAGCCAATAGCAGCTTCCACTAAGGTTTCACACTCAGGAATTATTATAATGTTTAAAAAGAAATATGTATGTTTTCAAGTAAGAAAGTGTAACAGATATTGTTTTCTACTATCCATGACTATGAATTATAATAAATCCTCCCCAAAAGAAATAAAACTTCCTTCCGTTAAAAACAATTCCTCCAAATTAGATACTATTACTAACACTTGCACACACGTCACAAACATTGTTCACATAGAGTAATGTGTATTGGTTTACATTCTTCTTACATACCGTACTATATAAAGCTATTTATGTTACACAATGCAAAATTAAAAAATGCACATATAATGACTTAAAAATGCTGTTATTTTGTTTTAATCCAGTAGGAAATAACACCTACTGACCCCCTTTAAATTTTTCAATTTTGTTTGAAATAACTCTAGACTTAAAGTCTAAGCATTTAAATATTTTCAACAAATTTATTGCACAACTGGCACCTGAATTTTGAGTTAGCTACTCAACTCATTATGGCAAAAAGTCTAGGCATTTCCCACTACTTTCTTCATGTAAGTATAACCATTTATAACGAAACTAAATAGGGCAAAACACAAACAATGGAGAAACTCATGGTTTTGTGAAATGTATGATTGTAGTATTACATCACAAGACGAAGTTCTTTATCGTCTTGATATTAGCTAAACTGTCTAACGATGCATTTTTCTTTAGTCTGTTTTAGCTGTGGCAACACCATCTTTTGTGTCATGCCTTCTGGCCTGTTGCTGAAGCTGAATGTTTTATAAGTTCAATAAACTTCAGTGAGCATAGCCAAAATAACTAGCATATAACGAGGGTTATCTGGAAAGTAAGGTCTGGTAGGCTATTATAAAAAATACTTTATTACAGGCACATATTACCTTGAACCTGAGGCTATATTCCCATGTATTTAAGCACTTTTGATAGTGAGAAACAGCTTCTTTATTCCCTCTTCAAACAAGTGTGCTGCCAGTTTCTTCAGTCACTCCTCCACTACACTTTTGAGTTAGCCATTGTTTGTGAGTCTGTGTAACGCCAATACATTTTTGAGGTGCATAAAAAGGTCACTCAGTGTTAAGTCTGGACTGTAAGCCTTTCAGTTTGTGAAATTTGAAGAAAATTGTCACTCAACTTACTCACTGTGGAACATATGTTGTCACAATTTTTTTTTATGAGATCTTGAAAGAGCATGTCAATGACAAT
Source organism: Machilis hrabei (assembly GCA_003456935.1). Taxonomy (NCBI): domain Eukaryota; kingdom Metazoa; phylum Arthropoda; class Insecta; order Archaeognatha; family Machilidae; genus Machilis; species Machilis hrabei. The sequence goes on along the minus strand of KZ869036.1, from coordinate 58,958 downwards.
TGGGATAACATGCTATGGAACTTTTCGTGGATGTCTGTACAGCCATCACTGAACTTCCGACACCATTTCCATACCTAGCCCATCACATTTTCACCATATACTTCAGCAATCCGACGATGGATTTCCACTTCACTCAGTTTTTTTTTTAATGCAAGGACTTCACACTTGGTGGGATTTGCAATGGTATTAATCGTTTTTAATAAGTGTATTGTCAGCATATATAAAGCTACAATGGGACTACTGTACTGATGAATTCACGATTAACCAAACTAAGCTACTGCACATATGCAAAATTGATTGGATCACCTGCACAAATGTTATGTGTGACCACATCTTTCTTTCATGATGTACTAACATATGCTTAGTCGTACAGAAATACAGTACAAACTTACTTGGATTTTCTAGTCTATAATGCGACTCTGGTTCTGGATGCCGTGTGTAAAGGATCTGCTGACTGATATGTTCTGTAAGAATCTATAAAGAAAAATACATACAATGGTCACTTTCTCTTGTAGAGGATGGTTTCAAATTGTGCACAAGCAAGTGATGACACATTACCTCGTACAGAACGTTGTATGTAGGTAGCGTTAGGGTTTCTTCATTCAACAGCAATCTTTCTGCTAGAAGTGTGTACAGATTATGTGGACTCATTACGTCGTATTTTCTCCTGCAACATGAGCGAAAAACACAAATCACATCATAACAACAACCTCGATTATACAAACCAAATAATGTATAACAATGAATGCAGAACATATTAACAAAAAGAGGGATAGAGCCTACTTGCTGAATGTGAGCTAGAAACATTAATGTTGCATACAAATAAGCTCTACACTGAGAAACCTTGTAGCTGAAGAGTCTCACTGTAGGTTATGGAAAAGTACAAGAAAATTCACAATTTAAAAGGAATATAAAAGTTCTACAAACTGATGTCTCCTTCTATCAATCCACAAATAATGGGAATTCCGTAAAAGTGTATCAATCTACAAGTGCGCTAATTCTATGAGCTCCATGCGATTGTGTAAGACAATTGTCTACTTTCAATTATCTCCATGTGAATGAAGTTCTGCCAGTTGCTTCTCACTGTGATCACAATCAAATGTTTTACTCTCCCGGGCACCTACATACTGTATACAGGGGTCGCGCTGCCGAGTGCATTTTTGGCCAAATGCATTTTTTTTTATATATTTGGCAAATTTTTTTTCCATTTGGCAATTCTTGTGGCGATTTTTTTTATTTGCTTGAACAGTCATATAATATTCTTAAAGTTATTTCTTTTAACACTTTATTGTAATTTATTTTTAGCTTGTTTTCTTTCTCCTAACTCTCGCGAATTTAAACTGTCACTTTTATTGTGTCCAAGCATCCCTTTTCTCTTCGCCAACAAGATACTGTTTTTGGAGGTATAACTACTTTAAGTTTATTAAATATCTATAATGTCTTGTTTAATACCAATACTGTTATTTTATATACATGGCGAAACTAAACATATTTTGGTGAAACAAATTTGTATTTGGCGAATGGAGTGGCGAAAGAAAACGAAAAGCCAGAGCAGCCACTGCTGTATATACATGTGTATGTCTTCCAATCCTACTCCACATCTATATATTTCACTACCAATGTCACTGTGACAGCCTGATTCTATTCAGATGGTGAAATAAGCAGAAAGTGTTTCTCCATGTGAGTTAGCCATTGTTTAATCATCTTATTTTTTGTAGATATTTTATAGTTTAGATACGAATGTTGTGTAACGATGTAGGTGTGGGGTTGTATGTAGCTTCTGAAAATGAAACTGAACAACAAAATAATAACTGAGTGATGTACGAGTAAGCGTGACGATTGGACGCTTTTGTTGTTCAGGTATAGGATTAACGCTTACACAGTAAGCTCATCTGATTCTGTTCTTAGGAGAGTGTACAAAAAACAAACTGTGCAAAGAACGGGTATCTCAGCTAGTGTGTGTGTGTGTGTGTGTGTGTGTGTGTCAGAGAACATAACTATCTTGATGTACTCATACATAAGGATATTTTGTGGAACTCTCAGTTCAATTATATTGTTGGACAAGCAGCGGCGGCTCGTGCTTGCGCTTTGGTGAGGCACAACGAGGTTGTCACATCAAATTTTCTGAAAGTACAGTATTAAGCACAAGTATTCGTGTAACCATGACAACTTTAGGTATGCTTGTAATGTAAAAAAAATACAAGTTCATTGGTTATAGACAGTATACATTACTTGCCAAATCAGGCAACGGTGTTGTGCCTCACCAAAGCGCAATCACTGGCCGCCGCTGTGGACAAGCGCTTCAACACGGACTTTTTTGTTGATGTACTCTGCTCATAGTAACAACCACGTTGCCAGGGATTTCGTAGTTCTCACGTTTACCAATACTCAGCACTATCGTTCGAGTGCTTTACAAACAGGAACAACAGTTCTGAACTTCATCCTGGCACATGTAATTTCAGCTAGGTAGACAGCATCATGTAGATCTAGCAAGGGTCACAGTGTTAAAAAACAACAACTAAATTTCAGACCGATTCAGAGGTAGAACTTTAGCAATACATATTGTGAAAACATGAACTCTCTAAATTTCAGCCCATGCTTATTTTCACATAGCTCTTGAAGTAAGATTCTCTTTTTACAGTGTACGATAGATNACAAACATACATTTTATTAGATTAGATGTAAAAAGAGTGCACAATTTTTTATTTTATTTTTCCCACGTAGTAACATCTTTTAGGTTGACTGCAGGGTAAGATGTAGATGTAAATTCCTTAGCAGAGTAACAATCTATTGCAATGTTCAAATGCTTTAATTTTGTAAATTAATTTTGTTAATGTGCTTTAAATCTGTGAATTATTTCATTAAAATTCCCAGTCACCATTGAATATCCATACAACATTGACAATACCCATACCATATCCAGATTTGTTTAATTTAGGTCCTATATATATCCATATACTATTTAGTGTCAGTAAATTGGATATCCATAAAATATCCACAGAAGGTCGTCAGCAATATTGTAGGGACATTTATACAACATTTGTAGTACATTTAGCGCCAATGATATATTTTCACAAAATTAATAGACGAGTTTTATGCCCTATCATGAATAATTTATTGACAATGAGCAATTATATTATGATTAATGAAGATGAATGGAAAAAAACGCATATATTCCTAGACTATACAAACAATATCCAACTATACCAATAGAATGCGTTTATCTCATTTAATAATTGTTTTTCAATATAAAGAAACAAATAACATTTATAATTAGAATTATGTGAATCAATTTTGATTAATCTGTACATATAAAATATTAATTCTATATTGTCCGATTCAAAATGTCCCTCCAATATCTATACAATATTGTTTTGTTAATATCCAATTCGAAAACGTCCACACAATATTTCGTTTACGACATTATTATTTAAATATCCACACAATATTCTTTTGGGACATTACGTTATCTAGACATTGTAGACCTTATCTGGATAGCCACAGGATATTGCATGCTATGTGGGTTAAAGCATAATACAAAATAAGCAATATAAAATTCATACTTGTGGGTGCTGCGTGACAAGAAGAATCCGAGGAGTTTTAAGGCCTGTAACCGAATAAGTTGACTCTCTGAAGCCAATAGCTTGAACATTGCTCGTACACCATATTTTGCATCAAATGCAGGCACCATGGAGGCTGGATGTTCAGACATCAGGGAAATCAACATTTGCAAAACGTCATGCAAGTTGTCATCCTAAGGAGTAAAAAAATATGGTTTTAGTGCAACAATAACGAGCTGTATTATTTTGACAATTTCTATACTCGTTTCCATTGTCTGATTAATTATGCTTGTTAGGTTTCAAGAGATATGCCAACTCTTCTAATCAGGTGCCTTTGAGACAGCTGCTGAGAATTGTTTGACATTTCTCAACAGCTCTGGGATTCGAAACCACGATCTATATGCTTTGATCTTCTTACTTTCAACTGTATATAGGGTGGGCCTGAAAAAAGTTATTTAAAAGTTACGATGCTTTCGTGGCTTATATGGTACCACTCCTAGAAAAAAATGATCTGTGCAAAATTTTGGCTCGATCGGAGCACTTTTAGCCGTCATCCACAATATTGTTATGAACATAGTGCTGCAATGTACATAACAATATTGTGGGTGTCTGTGTGATCCCTAAAAGTGCTCCGATCAAGCCGAAATTTTGCACAGGTCATTTTTTTCTAGGAGTGGTACCATATAAGCCACGAGCATCATTACTTTTCAAAATAATTTTTTTCGGGCCCACCCTACTGTAATACATAACACTCTACAAAACTCTCACCAAGATACTTAAAACTAAACAAATCACACATATAATTAATTTAACCTAAAAATAATTTTGACATTTTTTTTATTTATAAAAAACAAATTTTTTTTAATATCTTTGCCTAATTTTAAGTATTTTTTGCCTCTTGCAATTTTTCTTAAAAAGCTTTAGTTTTTTAGTAAAAAAATTATTGAAAATCCTAAAATTTATGTAAATTTTGGTGATTATCATAAAAAATTGATATTTTCTAAAAAATGTTTGTGATAAAAGTTGCTTATTTTTTCCCGTAAAATACAAATCTGCAATAAAAAATATAGGTTGCCAATTTAAAAAAAAGTTACCTAATAAAACCCCCCAAAATTAAAAAAAATTATAGCATCAAAAGATGTCCCCCTTTGACAACAAAATTACCCAAGTATAACTTAAACGAAGTAGCAAGAGAGAGAGTAAATAATGATAGGCTGATAATGAAACACATTTTTTTAAATAATCACTTGTTATATTGCTGAGAAAGAGATTAAAATCATATGATGATAACTTAAAATCAAAAAAGTCTTACTGAATCTGAAAAGTATAAAAGCTACTGATAATATTAAAAAAATCCCACACTGAATACATAATACAAATTAATAATAAAAAGAAAACCAAGACCACATGCAGATCACATCAGTTTTTCAAGTATGGTTGCCAAACTATGTTTACTCCAGGGCAGTTTTACAAAAGTTATCATGGAGCACAGACTAACTTCACCCACACGTAAACCTTAAAGCGCTGTATGCCAATGTATACATAGAACTGTACCTTTGTATAAACACAGTTTGGCAACCATTCCAACTTCACTTGGAAAGCTGTCACCAGCTGCAGCTGACAAAAACAACATTTTAATTGAGTGAAATTAACAAAAAAGGTACTTTCCTGCAAACCTGATAAAGAGATATGCAGCATGAGACAAGGCTAGGCAGAGATTATGACAGAACTGCCCAAAGAGAGATTATTTGTTTGTATGGGTTATCAAAACTGTGAAACAGTTTTTCTCACTTTGTTGAACACAATTGATTAAAAAGAAAGTATCACTTTTCACTTTTTCTTGTTAATATAAAGTGCCATTTAGGGTTATTAACATGACACCTGTAAAAAAAGTGAACTAAGCGATCAAAAATTTGTGAAATACTTTTGACAATACACACACACTGTGAATGAAAATACTTGTTGAAGCTGAACAAACCCATTCTAGCAATCTGTAGTCAGTCGGTTCTATTATAAAAAAAAAGGTTATTGTTTTTGTAAGGTCTTTTACCTCATGTACAGTTGTGAGAAAGTTGAGAATGCTCTGAAGTTCATCATCTTTAACTCCATTACCAATGACTATAAGCTGCTTCAGAAACAACAGGATGTAGGCACGGATGGAAAGAATGTCTTTGTGAGGCGGTCGAGGGCCATCTGTTATGACAAAATAGAAATAATAATCTGTATTACTAATACACTGAAATTCCTCTATTAGTAACATACACAACAAATTTTTTAAAAAATGGTGAAGAGTGGATAAGTTAACTTACGTCGGAAAATGCTTGTCTTATCTATGGACAGAAGGAAAAACAGTGCTAGTCTTTCTGTTAATTTCTACCTGCTTTGAACCTTTTTACTTATTTCTCCAACCCAGAACTGGTGAAACAAAACCCAACTATATTCAGTATTTTATTCCTCTGTGATCTTAATAAACATTATATTGCCATGCTTAACACAATTATCATGTTACAAAATACATGCAACAAAACTGCAGAGGTGTGCTGGAGGGGGTTCGCAGCGGTTCGCACGAACCCTTTGTTAAATTCTAAACGGTCCGCGCGAACCCTTTGTTAAATTCTAAACGGTTCTAAAAAAATTGTTAGAACAATCCGTGCATTAATAATTCTGAAAAAAAAAAAAAAAACATGGTGAACAGGAGAAGTCTGTTGAGAGGATAATTGGAATGGACAATTTTAAATGTACACCATTCGAGACGAAGGAAGGTGAAAACACCCGTCTGCCAAGAGATCAGTCGTCCCAATGCCTAATAGACCAAATGCAAGTCCGATTGTTAACAATATCCCATACAAAGTCAATTACAAATATCGCATCAACAGCTAACACAGAACGTTAAGAATTTACCAGCACATCGCTGCAAAACTGGCACAGTACAGATCATCAAAAAAATTCCCATAACTTGTAGTTGGGCCGTAAGGAGTTTTTACGAATAATATATTAGTAACTGAGCAATGGTGCTTCTCAAATAAGTGTCATTCTAGTGACAAGTAAAGGCACAAATGAAATTCGTAGCTTTGAATAACATAACTACGACAGTGGCAACAAACATCTGATGTGAGAGGTGAGTGCAATGTTGTTTGAGTGCAGAACATAGGTGCTTGGAGTTTGTCATCTCTAGTGGAGATCATAGCTGGGCGAGGATAGCCTGGATTCTATGGCCCAAAATGTGGAGGACTTCACAACTACTGGATCACAGTACCAAAATTCATTCTACAAAAAGAGTACTCCGGTAGATGGTAATGAATCTTTATATAGAGCTCTAGAATTATTGTACCTTGCAAGTTGGTCTTATTCATCGAGTATGCTAAGTAAGAATTCCTGGCAATTCAAGAATCAGCTTAGTTGACCGGCAGCTTGCAAGGTTGCAATCAATTCGTTTATTTTTGTTGATTTTTCATTACTGGTGATGTAACCTTATAGAAGAAGCTGTGTGGAGATAAATATCATAAATCCGAATCTGTGAATTGCTTTTATGCAAGATTGTGTACTTGCAGGGCAAAGCCTGAACTGTACTAATGCATTCAGTCCTGGAGACATGTTTTAGAGTTTATAAGCAGGACGAACACTGGCATTAAAGCCCAACCATCCGGCTCAAATGATCCATCTGACCATTTTAGTATCACCTGACTCGGGTAACCAATCAGCATATGTATCCAGTTTACGCCATAGTTTCCGGATATGCGTTATCCAAAGGGTCCAACCGATGTTCTGGCATTCAGATTTCATGAAGTTTTGGTGTCAGACTGTTACGATTTTTCATTTCGATGTCAAAGTTAATAATATCACATTTAAAGAAATGGCTGTTTATATTAAACAGGAAGAGAGAGAGAGAGTTTATTGTGAACACATGGAACTGGAAGTGNATAGACAGAAGAGCATCGACACCAGTCTCAAAAGTTGCCAAATGGACGAATTGCTAGTTAGCATTATGCAATAGAATCCATGTTTATATAGTATACGGTAAAAAATGTAGAGACAATGTGATACGAAATAAGGCCTGGATGGTAAAAGGCGAAGCTATAGGCATTTCTGGAAAGTTAATCTTAAAGATTTGGGTGCCAACATCTCCGCAAGCTAGCTCTATTCATATATTTAGTCACAACCGCATTCTCCTGAAAAATACAACAAGTCTCAGAGTATTCTCTCAGCTAAATCTGTGGTCGGAGCAGTTGGAAAAATGAGGACACATCTAGAAACGACCAAAATGTGGATGACATCACTGAAAAAATGTAACTCATGTTGGAAGTATCGTATGTGCCGGATAGTTGGGAATCCAGCTTTATATAAAACTTGAAGTCATTGAAATTGGCTGACCTTGCAGTGTCTACACCCATCTTTGGTATTTTGAGTGCAAAATTAATTCAGAAACAGTTTGTGTAATTTTAATGGTAATATCTAAGGCAAAAAATCATATCTATGGTAGCAATTTATCAGTCATTTAAATACTGGAGGAGTAGATTTGAATATTTTCCGGAATTCATTAAATGGTGTTAGACTGTTAAATATTAAGATCAAACGGGGAGAAAACTAAATTATGTGGAAGGCCTATATGCCGTAAAGGGTGAAGCAACGGTTCTTGACAAAAAAGAAGACATCAGTATGATGATTGTGTATATAAATAAAGATACCTGAAGAAAATATATGTTTATCAAGCGATGTAATCAAGTGGTCAGGTCACCCAAAATACTAAACAAGATGCAAATGCCTTTGTGAAAGAAATCAGGAACTGATACAAACAACGAGGAGACAATGGGTGAGGCATCACCAAAACAAAGGAGTCAAGGTACGAGTAAAAGGCAGGTGTGACGTCATCACCATATGTTATAATTACAAGAACATCCCAATGATGGCAAAATAAAGAAACTGTAAAAATGAACCGTGGTCTAATTGAAGAACAAACCAAAGGTGAAACAGATTCAGTGATTGGGCAAACATGAGACGAGATCAAATAAATGAGTGAGCATATAGATACAGTACCAGCATCGATTCTGTCATATCCAAACGAAGCGTAGCGCGAAATTTCGTTTCGCTTAAAACTCAAATTTTCGTTCACTTATCAAGCTACGAAAAATTAAATTCGCCACGTCTTTCAGGCTTCGCCTGAAAGACGTAATAGCGAATTTAATTTTTCGAAGCTTGATAAGTGAACGAAAATTTGCGTTTTAAGCGAAACGAAATTTCGCGCTACGCTTCGTTTGGATATGACAGAATCGATGCTGGTACTGTATCAAACTTCAGAGGTTGGTGTTAACACAAGAAAATCTACGGAAAAGTATGAGATTAGAGGTAGATAGGGTTAACAAGAACTTGGCAGATAAGTTGTTAGATAAATCTGAACAGTCTATGAAACACACAGATAGGACTTTCCATGCAGCCATAGATTTGACTGAAGCCAAGGTAAACAACTTAAGGGGTGAGATATCAATTGCGACATATGAGGTCAAGAAACAACTTGAGTCAACCCTAAAATTATACACAAGTCAGTATCAGAGCTGGTGGCAGAGAAACAGAGGCAGTACGCTGCAGCCTTTCCACAAGACATCCTTCAACAGAGTAATCCGAACAGGGGAAAAATGGAGGGACCAAACTCACAAGACCAGGCTGGTGAGAGTCCAAGGACGTGGAGGGACCTGCATAACTTCAACAACTCCTTAACATGACAAGGAACAGCAGGAGAAACAGCACAAGTGATGAGTTTTCGGATTCAGAAGATTCCGTATGGAGTGGACAGCACTAGTGTTGACCAAAGGTCATCCATGAAACAAATGATAGTCCCCACCAGCAACTAGCATTTGTTTCTTTACTTAAACAACTTCCTGGCCTCACTGAACTTCACGGATGATGTCGAGCTCAAATCAAAACGGAGAACTGGCTCAGGTCAAACAACTACTGTAATAGTTAAGTTCTGGTTACAACAAAACTTTTTGGGGGTGTTAATTTTTTCTATTAGCTGACCACCCCTTAATTTCAAACGACCCTCATAGACAACTAGATAATTCAAAATCTGTTTCTATTATATTATTTCTTATAACAAACACCAACACAAACATATCACTAAACAAAACATTCTTATTTTGCAAATTATTTAGCCTTTCAAACAAATCTTGACATTGTAATAACAGTGAAATCCAGTCTACTGGCACTGATTTGTAATAGGAAAATACAAAGAGAAAAAAGCAGCACACAAAACTACATAATGGAATTAGATTAAAGGTAGCAAACAGAGAATGCCTGAACAAAACTGAAATGTCTCTTTTTCATTGCTGTTACTCATATATTATGCATTGCACCAAGACTGTACAACAAGGAAAACCATGTCTCTTTACACAGTATGCAATTAAATTAAACCCCATTCTCATGTCTTTCACTATGCAGAATGAGCACTAATGCAAACTTCATGTTTCTGAAATAATAATCTTCTAATAATATTAGTTTAAACCCCAAGTCTGTCTTTCTACTAATGGTAGCAGCATACTTGTGGTTCTCATGTTTGTCACAAACAGCCAAATATCCTTACTCTTGAGAAGTGTGAAGAGTAAAAATACAAGATCAGCCATCCCATTAAATGTCAATTTCTTTCACAGTTATTTCACTAGCATCCCATAAACACTAGCTTCAGTGTTCATAAGATAAAATTGCAATATACTATGTACAAGGGACAGTCCAATTTGTAATTATAGTTGATTAACATACTGCACATGAGCAGTAGCTTTAAAGTGACTTACTACCCAACTGTTCACCATTTTGTCGCAGTCGTGTTGTTTGGTGTCTTCTGTGAGTGATTTATGATGAGTGCTACAATGAATAATTCCACCAGACACAAAGGTGCATGCTGTAATGTTTTTTTACCGAAAAATAACAGTGCTGCAGAATTTACAGACAACTCTTCAAGGTTCATGGGCCTAATGTTATGTGTGACAGTAACATTAGACAATGGTGTCACTTGTTTAAAGAAGGTGAACCAATGCCAGAACTCAACACACATTGAAGCTCGAACTGTTCAGCTGGTTCAGGAGTTTGGTTGAGAAGTTTTCAACCAACCCTACAGCAACAACCACTTGTTGATGCACCTAAATTAGTGACTCGTATTTTAGCTTTTTGAAAATGCTAATATTCCAGATTCTGTCAAAATATTAATGATTTGTATTTGTTGTTGGTAATGCATTGGCAAAATAGTAGGAACACTTTATTATAATACTGTTTCAAAACCAAGCACATGACTTACCCAAACAATGCCTACCATAGGCATACAATTACTTTTCTAATTTTCACCCACACACAAAATGTGGTTCATTACTTTTAAATACCGTAGCTGAATACAGAACAACACATGTTGCATCTTGTCTAAGGAGCTGTTGTTGGCTTAGTAGCAGAGGCTATGTTTAGCATTCTAACATCCTTTGTTCAAATCCCCAAACAAACTGTACTTTTGTTTTAATTTAAAAAACCCAGTGAAATACTCTGTGCTGTTTTCTATGGTTGATATAAATTTTTGTTGAGGCCTACTTCACTGAACCTATATTTTGTAGTTTAACATGAAAAACAGACAGTATTTTTCTTGATATTGTATTAGTAATAACATTTATACAGGGTGTTCAGAAAAAGGGTCACATATTTTCACAATAGGTAGTATGGACCAAAACAAGAAAAAAAGGCTTGCTGAACATGTGTCTGGAAATGCCTCGTGTCCAAATTACATACCCTTTTCAATTTCCAAAAAACAAACGAGAAGTCACTTACCACCTTCGATATCTTTGGAAATAGTTGATACTGATAAAAAAAGAAAGAAAAAACATGTAATGCCTAAAATCAAATAAGTTCACCCAAAACTCTCAGTCAAATAAATAAGTCTACAACAGGCCTATGAACATCAACATTTTCAATGGTATAATAGCTTGTGTGATACCTTGTTTGAACTAGAGTTTTAAACTGAACATAATGACATGTTCACTTTGGATGCACTGATAAGTACTTTACAAGCATAGTATTAAAATTGTGGATAGTTGTTGTTGTTACGTTTTTACTTTTGTTATTCCTGCTGTGTTAATGTATTTTACCTCACAGCCAAAGTTAGTGTGTCATTGTGTTCAGTTTAAAACGCTCTTTGAAACAAGGTATCACACAAGCTATTATACCATTGAAAATGTTGAAGTTCATAGGGCTACAAGACCTATCGTAGGCTTATTTAGTTGACTGTGACAGTTTTGGGTGAACTAATTTCATTTTAGGCATAACATGTTTTTTCCTCTTTTTTCAGTCTCAACTATTTCCAAAGATATCGAACGTGGTAATTGACTTCTCATTCGTTTTTTTGAAATGGAAAAGGGGCTGTAACTCGAACACGCTGCATTTCCGGACACCTGTTCATTAAGCCTTTTTTTCTTGTTGTGACCCTTTTTTCTGAACACCCTGTATATGATTACTCGCCAATGATTCATTACACTTAAGTTAAGAGACACATCACTATTACATTCCTGAAATAATCTGGTAAGTATCAATAGGACATAAGTACAGGCTACCATCTATTAACATTTATATTTAACACTGGCAATTTATAACAAAATAGTTTGCTTGTGAATAAACTTAAACTCAGGATGGCAGTAGGTCCCTTAACATACTCTTTACTACTACTCCAACAACAGCTCCTTAGTCAAACAGCAATGTTTTGTGTTCTTGCATATTAATGTATAAATTCTTGTGGTCTCTCCAGGTAAGTTCAAAATTACTTACAATACTTGCAAACATAAGTACATTCCAAATGTTGAATGAAACTATCTTCTACAAATATTATTATAGCTTTACTAATAAGTGTCTTTTGTCGCCCATATTTCTGCGTACGTTGTGTTTTATACAAATAAGACAAAGTCACTAAACTCACAAACAGCTTCGTTATTATTAGTTTTAAATAGCTATTAAAAAAACTATGACAACTTACCTAAACCTTTTGGTGTAATCCCACTTTTGTGCCTTGGATTCGTGACCCAGTAATAATACTTCAGTGTGTGCATCGTCTGCAAAACTGTCGAAACTCGACGCACATTGGAATAAATCTGAGTGTCGGCCAAGAATTCCGTGGCAAGGTAGGAATAAAGTCGTGTCTGGACGGGAACAGGTGTGTAGATCCACAAAGCAGGGTTGAATAGAACATGGTCCAAAAGCTGCCAAGTGAGAAAGGAAAAACAGAACAACTGGTGAACGTCGTTGTTCTGCATCTTGATTACATTTTACACTTACCCTTGGAGCTTTCTAACTCACCTGTTTTAAAAGTAATTCGCCATTACTACTGAGACAGGTTACTAGATATTTGGTTAAACTCAGAAAAGAAGACAGAACTTCGAGGGTTAAATGTTCTCTTGATGCACCTTGCAAAAGATAACTGATAACCAGGAAACCACGATTCTGGATCATATGTTGCTGTACTGTCTGAGAGGTCTCCACAAGTTCACAAATGAATCCCAGAAGTTTTGAGCTGTATAAAAATAAAGATAATTAAACAACATTCCGTTTATGAAATTCATTCTAGCTGACGAACTTAATAGAGCCGTGTTATTAATTAGGTAGTTAAGAGTCTAAACACACAAATTGGGCTATTCCACCAACAAAGCTAGACAAAACATTTAGGAAATAAACAACAGGACTCCCAGTGTGGGGTGAAAACAAACACAAAAAAACTAAATAAGAGAGGAAAAAAACCATTGTGAGGGGTATAGCTACAAGGGAGGGAGGAAAATTTAGCAAGGGGATAGAGATGATACAAAGGAACAAGAATTCAGTGTGGGGAAAAGAGTCAATAGGGAGAAAGGGTAATTCAGTGAGGACTTTTTCAGTTGCTTTAACTTCTTTCAGTAATTTTTCTGCGATGAAGCCTAGATCTTCTTTACAAATTTCAATTTCAATTTAATTTAATTGCTTGGTTTGTTGCAAGGATTCATGAGATTGATGGGAAGATCACAAAGGCTTGGGTATAAGAAAGGGGCAAGCGGTTTTGAATAGAAGTCGGCATACCCGGATACCCAATAACCCGCCCGCCCGATAGTTTTAGTGTACGGGTTTACCCGTTCAACCGGGTTACAGGTACTCGAACCCGTTAGACCCGATAAACTTGATGTACTTTGCATTAGTAACTTATGTTTTTAAACTCGCACCTGATTTTTTTTTTAACAAACGCTCCGAGAATAGGGGTTCTGAGGGGTAGAGCCTCCCGTGAAGAAAAACAAATGTTGCTCATTCGCGTCGTTCGCTCGACCAAACATGCCACATCCCTGTGGTCTGGAGCAGGAATCTTGTTCGACTCTCCGGCAGGGCTGTGCGATATTGGTTTTAAAATATCGAAGTTCGATATACGATCGATATCGAAAATATTGATACCCAGTTTCTAAAATATCGAGTTTAGAAAATATCAATATAGACAAATATCGAGTTTTTAACACATCGATATAGTTTAGAAAATATTGATTACAAGTTTAAAAAATATCAACATCAATATATCGAAATATCGCTCACTCCTACTCGCGGCTACATAAGTACCAGCACGGGAAAAAAGCTTCCAC
>KZ869034.1:50610-62074 GCA_003456935.1 Machilis hrabei | reverse complement strand
AATTTGTAGATTTTTGTGATGAAAATGGTCTAACAATATTAAATGGGAGATGCAAAGGTGATGAAGGAAGTAGACTATATAATAATAAAGGATGAAATACTAATAAAAAACATGAAAGTTGAAGAAACAAGCTAATCTGATCATACGCCAATAAAACTGGAAACAAAACGTTTTGTGTTAACAGAGTTGGGAACAAAATATAAATGAGATATTTGAAATACAGCAGAGGGGGTAGACCTGAGAAGAAACAAATACTTGGTACGATAAGGAATATAGGAGTGAAAACAGATTGATGAATAAATATTTCAGTGATTGTAGGAAAACAAAGGAGAGGAAGATAGACAAACATATGTAAACAAGAAAAGATAATTTATTGATTTATTTAAGAAAAGAAAAGCAAAAGAGGAAAAACAATGGAACAAAATAAGAAAATGTAAGGATGTTAAAGAATTTGGGGATAGGATAAGAATACAAAGAAGGAAAAAATACATAAAACGAGAGGAAATTGAAGAAGAGAAATGAAAGATTGGAAGAACAAGAGTATAAATATAAGTTGGAAATAGTAGATATAACAGAAAGATTAGATGAGAAAATAATGGAAGAAGAGCTTGAAAAAGAAATACAACAATTGAAAAAAACAAAGCTCCAGGAAAAGACGGAGGATTAAATAATTTTATATACACTAATGTTCATAGAAATCAGAACACCATGAAAGAGTGGAGAAGCGCTTTTGATTTTCGCAGAATATGTTTACTAGGCAGTACCGAAGAAACAATTAGCATTTCGTTGTCACTGGCTCCATGCCAATCAGACCGGGTAATGTCACATGACCTAAACTGCCATTCATTTGGATAAAAACTCCGGTTTCATAGGTCAACCTGTCAGTGCTTGGTCAGCAGTGGTTAATGATGCCGCGTCAGCGTGTAAGACAGCCATATAGGCAAATCAGCGAATTTGACAGAGGTCGCATTATTGGCATGAGAGACTGTAATGCTTCCTTCCGGGAAATTGCTGCTTCTGTGGAGCGCATGTTTCTGTAGTGTAAAGAGTATGCAGAGAATGGTACGAAGAACGGCGTAACTCGCGTAGAGTGTGACAAACTAAACATCGTTTGGTGGTTATTGTGTCTGTATCAGAATTAAGAAGCACTATATCAAGTACATGTGGTTTATTCTCAGTGACTTTCAGCATGCACATCATCACACCTTGACTCACTAGTCAAGACTGACTGTCTTACACCTCAACAAGTACAGCCATCTACAACAACACAGAGTAAACATAAACAAGTGGCCTAGTAAAGACTGTACTGACCAAAACAACATCAGAGGATGCATGCAACACAACATTAACAATGACAATGGTATTGTGAAATATACACTGAACGTCCGACACAGACAACTCCCAGAGAGAACCGTCATCTCGTCACAATGTCTTTGAATGATCGAACTGCTTCTTCATCGGTGTTAGTGCAGCAATGGCGAACTGTAACATGTCATCCAATGTCTGCTTAACAGTTCGTCGCCGTTTATTGCAGTCCGGGCTACATGCTTGTCGGCCTCTCCTGAGGCTACATTTGACAAATCAGCACAGGAATGACAGGCTGCATTGGTGCATCGAACGGAGAGACTGGCATGATGAATGGCACAATATAGTCTTTTCGGAGGAATCACGCTTCTGTTTAGGCGAAAATGATGGCTGCATCCGTATCCACCTACCGAAAACTAGTAAAAATACGGCTGCAGTCTCGAGAACTTTTATTCATTGCAAACATATATTTTAGTTGGTAGGTCATCTGCATTACTATTACCAACTTTTATAACATTGAAGTGTCAGCTGCTTAATTATGAAAGCACCATTCTTCTCCAAGGTATTAAATGAAATGACAAAGGATAGGGCAGTAAGCCAGGCAAGATACATCCATTTGTAAATTAAGAGCAAAAAAGTCAATGATTTGGAAGTAATAATATTCAGTTAAATAACTTACTGTGTTACTCCAAACACCTTACACGTGTGCCACGATGAACATAAGACATGCAAGATACATATCAAAAGTAGAAATTTGATCATTTTCTGCATTAACCATAAGGCCAAAGTCCCTATATGTTCTGTGAGCCTACGAGGCATGCATTACTTATCCCCGTGCCACAGATTTGAATCGGAGCTGTGCCCAAGGTAACAAGCTACGTTATGCACAGATTCAATTCAGATTTGGCCTATGTGATGGTTTTGAATTTTTGTATTGCGAGTTTTATGAACCCACCCTAACAGAAACAGAGATCGCAATTAACCTAAAGAACTACATTTAGTTTTAATATCAATCATTGTAAAGAATATCAGGTATAACTAACCATGTTAGTTCTGAGTTAGTATTGAGGTCTGGCAAAACACAAACCTAACTGATTATATAGAATTGTGAGTTTGCTCAGAAATGTTCATGTCTACATTAATCACAGACTAGGAAGATGCAACATTTTATTGTTTTTGTCTGGTGAAACAAAAAAAAGGAGATTTGTGCAAGTGTGGGGGTTGCAAAATCAAACTCAAAGTTCAAAAGTGGTCAAGAGAACTGTGTCAGGACACTTATTCAACTATAGAATATGAAAACAGCCAAATTCCATACTTTTTGACTGATGCCACCTGACATGCAAATATTTCCAAGTGCGTTAATAGAAAAATAGAGTTGTCTTTTCTAAGTTCCAAAAAAGGTCAAAGCAAGGGATGTATTTCTTGCAATAATGGCTTTGTATGTGTTATTCGAGTTAATCACATGTTCTTCTCTGCACACATGTGCAAACAATGAGGCTCATCAAATTTCAAAACCCTTCTTCAACAAACAGCTCAGCTAAACAATTGTTTTTAACAACTTCCGTTTTGTTTTGGAATACAGGACGCCGTTCTTGACCCTGATATTTCTGATGCAGAAGAGTTGAATGTAGCTGTTTTTCTTCTACGTGTATGCTTTTTGTTTTTGTTGATATTTCACAGTCTGCGCGTCGTTTGGAACATATTTTTTTTAACTGTCTTCTTATTCTACGTGCACCTTTAATTCATTAGGTACTTTTATGGGTTTGAGTTACGTCTGTTGCTTGATCCTTTTGTTTACTTTTCGCTTTAAACTTAGCCTGTTTTTGACAGAGCAAATCTTGTTTCGAATATATGTTTATCGTGGCACAAAAACTTGCACTAATTTAGTCGCTCAAACGACTCGTTCTTGACCAAATGATGTTAGACGCAGTCTTTAGTAAACCGAAACAGTCTGCTTGCTAACTACACGTGTTGTCAGTTTCAAACGTGTGCCCCTCTAGTCGAATTGATCGGAGCAAAAAATGCTGAGCAGGCAGCCCATTCTCTTCCGCCAAGCAGCGAGCCCTCGACCAAAGACGCTTTGATTCAGTNAATCAAAACGACTCTGACAATTGCAGGTGATCATTATACTTGAATCAAATTCACTGCCACCCACAGGCATTGAAATGGAACACAGCTGATGCACTTCCGCGATTGGAGCGGGCAACAAAAAGGCGGAAATAGGAAGAGCACATATTTTTTTTTAATGTTACGTAATATGCATTCTATATAAATCATGACTATAATACAATGTTAGTTATGTAGGTTTTTATACATTAAAGCACCATGAGTGCTAAATCCAAATATACAGCTTTGGAGTCAAGTAGGTGCACGATCCAAAACAAACACCGATATTTTAGATTTCATAAAATTGATCGTTGTATCGTAATGATATTTAGCAAACTAATTCAAACATTAACTTTGATACATTGTGAGACTAACTACGAGTATATGATGAAAGAGTTACCATACATAATATTTGTATATACCTAAAAGTTTTCGAGTTATTACCTAATAATGCACTTTAACAACCGCTCCAGAAATTGACTACTTGATGGACTTGATAAGGATATATACTGTATATTAAATATATATACAGGGTGGCCCACATAACTCTTAACAAGCATATATCTCGAGAGCTAATGAACCAAATTTGATGAAATGTTAATATCACTTAGGGGGCAACCTAATTAAAAGTGGAATGAACTTTCCTTCGCCCCCCATTAAGTAGGGTGGTGTACAAACCCCTGTAAAAAGTTCTTTTGTTGAATTGAACAGTTAAAAACCAGTACATTTTGTCTGAAATATTTTTTTCCTAAAATACTTCTGTCAACAGATATGAGCTGTCACATGTTTCATTTGACAGATATTTTGTTGTCAATAATAAAGCTTAACCTTAACGCTACATAATCATTTGGAGAGATCGAATAGAAATTTGGACAACACGAACACAAACAGTGGCTCAGCAACAGTGGTCATCAGCCCATAATCATTGGGAATCAATATATTCGCAAATACAGTGGTTGCGTACTTATTTTTATTTTTATTCCCATTAATTATGGGCTGATGGCCACTGTTGCTGAGCCCCTGTTTATTACTCAGATATAGTCATGTCTTTTGGATGACGACAAATTTGTGTTGGCTCATATGTAGAGTACACAACGCAACTTAACACATGAAGTTCCAGTCTTCTCAAATCAGCTACGTTTGCGTTAGCAGATATCGGTAAGCCTTAGCGTATTTTATAAATCTCGCCATAGCTATTCACACAGTGCAGCTTTATCTGTCCATCTATGTCTGCGTCTACGCATCCACTACCGTATTTTAAAAACCCACGCAAAAGATTATTTAGACCTATTGTATACCGGTACCTTATAACGAGGTTACTAAAGACAGCTGTACAAGTAATTGCTAAATAACACATCCAAGTGTCCTAAAACGTGAGTGCATCTACTGTGTAGAATTTTTTACGTTACGCAATGCACTGCTGTAAACAAGAAGTACGTTTATTACTGTGTTTGTGAACGAATAATAATTGATGTATTTTCGATAGTTCATTTATTTATCACCTTATCGTTAGAAATTTATAGAAAAAATCTAGTCCAGTAAGTTCAGCGAACCGTTACTGGTTAAACACGAAAACTCCATCGGTTATGCCCTCCTTTTATTTTACATTCTGTTGTTGCTTCCAGACCAAAGGTTCACTCTTTAGTTAACAACAGGTTAATTAAAACTTATGTTCGCTTTAGGAATGTAGCCAATGCTTGACAAGTAATTCGACGAGTCCTAAGGTTACACAAATTTTCAGCACATAATTTATACTCTAACGGAGTGTTTCAACACAACTTTGAACGGGTGAAGACCACATAGGTATTTAACTTTTACTTAATTTAAAGTCTGCATTTCGTATGAAAAAGCAAGTAATTATAGAAATGCCATTAACTGCTAAATGACAGTATTTACTGTGACTCACTTGAAAATATAATTTTAATTAACAGAAACCTAAAATTAGCTCTTTTTTAAAATAAAGACCGACCTGCCTGGTCTAGTGGTTAGCACAGTGTACTCTGGCCCGAGAGATTGTGGGTTTGAATCCCGCGTAAGACATGGATGTAAGTGAAACATTTCTCCTCATTAATCATAACACGAATTGCTTACCGTCCTTAATTGACCCATCAGGTATCGATAGGACGTTGTGATACTGTACATCTTAACCAGAATAAATTTTTCGTTTTTCCTTTAAATCTAGTTGCAACCTAAACTTTTCCCATAAATTTGTACTAATCTAAAAGTAGGCCTAATTATATATTTTAATTAAATTCTGGATAAAAAATGGTAAATTAAAAGGCCAATAAGTATAAATGTAGGGGTTTTAAAGATATTAAAAATAAAATTAAATCTAGAGAGGTAAAGCTAATTATCTTGATGAAAGTGAAAGTACGTATGTATTTTTTTTTGCAGGCATTTGACGTAAAATTTATAAACTTTTTAAATAAGCAAGTAATCAAAGAAGCATTAATTTTAAACTCTTTATCAGTAAAATTAACCTGGGAAACTAATTTTCAGATATAAATTCCTATTATTAGCCAAGATGTTAAATAATTATGAAATTTATTGGGTATAAACAAATGTCAGTCATTTAAGTTATGAACGAGTGAAGTCTCTTAATGCGACAAAACCTCTTAAAAGGAATTCCCCTATTTAATTTCGTGATCAAATTGTCATCACATCTAATGTTCTGGAAGATGACTTGCACTTTTTGAACAAAGAACTTGGCTGGATGTTTCATCACGGGACCAAGTGCGCATGAGATAGGACCAGGGGCGGCTTGTGCTAAAAGGCTGCAAGGGTGCAGCCTTCCCAGACGTTTCACAAGGAATTTTTTTTATTTACGGAATAAATGTGTCTTCCTAACTTCTGAGAATATCATCAATGGCTTTCATTCTATGAATGCGCAACATCTTCGCAATACCCGAGTTTGCTTCAGACCTAATGTGATTACTAGTTCCACTTCCTTCTAAGAGGCTGCCAGTCTGAATGACCCACAGAGAATTGCCACAACCAAAGTATGAATCCATTTCACCCCTCGTTGACCATAGGCCAGTTTAGGCTGCAAAAATTGCAGTCCGAGGTTACTCGGAAACGTTCGACAGCCTTCGGCTACTTTCGACACGTTTGAAGCCACTTGTCATTCATTGTATTGGAATCGGTGTTGTTACAAACAGGGAAATTTCCCTCGGCACAGGGAAATGTTGGTTCAAAAAAGTTGAAAAGGAAAATTACTGTTAAAAGCTTAAATTGCAGGGTAATTCCATATTGTTCTTATTTCTTCTTTAATACTATTAAAAGATGAAATATTTAATTTATGTTTTATTTTAATGATTGTCAGTTGCTGGTATGAATGTCCTTTTTTTATGTCGATATGCTTTAAATAATATATCAGACTCAGTCTCACATTGGATGTATATAACACAATGTGTGAATTATCGTTATTAGTTTCAGATGATAAGGCTCGCAAACGTCAAACAGTAGATTATACGATACTATTTCAGGTGTGCAATGCAGAATCCTGTGAATAAATACCCAGTTTATTAAATGCTCCAGATAAACAATTTTGAGAGTAGGTTTTATTCAGTATTTAAGATATTATAAACTTCTGTTAATAAAAAAGTGCGAAACTGGAATAACTAAGGAAGCAGTATTTGTTTACATAAATATGTCATAATAATGGTTTCTCATAATTTTCTAAGTAAAAGCCTGCATATCTGCCTACTGTGGAATAAACATGCAGCCCCTCCAGTTCACAAATCCACGAGCCGCCACTGGATAGGACGCCCAGGCGGAGACCAGGAGAGAGGAGTGTACCTCAGGCTGTGGACAATGTAACAGCAGGCTTCCTACGCTGTACAAAATTTATCAAAATTAACCGATCCAATAAAAATTCCTTTCGATATAGTATAACAGATATTGCTGACACTGAAAAGTTCGTGAAAGTATTGTGAAGTGCAAAATTTAAGTGTTGGTGACTGATTTTTGAAGCGACGCTTTACCGACCGCATGCATAGCTGAACCACCATATTTGCCTTTTAGAAGCTACATATTGGTAAAGTACGAATTATTGTAATTAGGAGAACCTAGTGATCCAGATACCTGCACATTGGTTAACTACAGTCTGGTGAATAAATTGAACATTATGTTGGGTGTGCAAATTCCATTTTCCACGTCGCTCGAAATTACGCAAATTATAACTTGGCCTAGTTTATCATCATTTTCACTTGTTGCACAGGCTGTGAGCAAATTTGGTTTCCAGAAGTACTTTCGTATGTTCAATGATAATGTGCTCCTTTTAACAGTAATTACAGTGGAAATTCACCATTAGTTTCCTTATCTCTGGAACTAATATATATTAACTCTACTAAATTTCCTGAATAATTTAATATCTTCCACGACTGGTGTAGGCCCTTTCTCTTGAACTATTACTGGCTTACATGCAACATGGCTAAGTTACTTTCAAAGTTGGTTACTGATTATCCAAGCATCAATTTGACTTTTTTTATTACTACTGGGTCTACCAACGATATTTAAATTATTTTAACGACTTTTATCTTCATGGTAATTATCTTTGTGGAAGAAATAGACATTTTTGACCGTTTTCGTCCGGGCACATTGAAATATTTGTGTGAAGTGAAGAGGCAGACGAATCGTCGATACTTTCTGTCGTAACACTGTCCACGGCAGAAAGAGGAGTGTAAGGTGCCAGGTTCCATGAATGGTGAAGGGGTAGGAGATGAAATAATTTTGAACCTAAAACTAATAATGCATGGCCTTGCCGCACGTTGCAGTGAATTATCGATACGAGCTGCAATACCGGTGGGGATAAACATCCATAATTTTTTTATGGACTCGAACCGGGACTTGGAACCCGCGTTCGCTTAACGGGTGTGACGAAAGGTGTGGTGTTACAAATCTCCGTTCTCAGTGCGTCGATTTGTGTAACTGTTATTCCAACTATATGCTGGTATGGCATATCATCGTAATTCATATGGTACGCAGAGTATTTAGGGTATAACTTTTCATTCCTGGGCTTACGTTCATTTGACCAAGTCGTGCTTGATCCTATATCATATTGTGTTAATTGAATGCTTAAATTATATTTAATTCATTAAAACCACAAATTTTGATTTGATTTATAGTTCAACCAGTGAAGCTGTAGTAAAGTTAATTGTGTGAATTAAATTTCATAGTATTAAAAATTATATCTGTTTTATCGGTCACACCAATAAGGTTAGCATTTGATCATGGATACTTGAGAGTTCCTTTCTGAATACCAGGAAGTGGTAATATTTTTGTTCCTGGTTACACTGTACTTGTAGCATACAACTACCCTAGAGGGGGTACATTGAAATATTGTCTGTTGATATATATACACATATTACTCCCAACACCTGTTGCTGATTATATAGTATGCGTGTTCATTCAGCGCAGCGAATTGAGGCCGGCCGAGGTAGGTCATTGACAGTGTATTGTTTAAGTTGAAATGTGTATCTTGATATATTGATGGTGTATTATTGTGTGTTTATTCTGATATTGGCATACACTATTGAATGTTAATTTCTTTTATCGTCATCGTAAGTTGTTTCTTTTCCTTCCGTCCCCGATTGGGAATCGTGTGCTCCAACCGAGTTCGTCGGCTGAACAGTTTGCCATGCTTATGGTGTTTGTCACCACGTTAATTGTTTGGCGCCCTTTTAAGATTTAATTTAGTATTCGTAAATAACTCTGTTCTGTTATAAATCCTACACTATATTTAGCACCCCTCCTCACGCAATTGACGAGTGGCACTTTGGAGTCCGCTGGAAAACGAAGGCCAGTCAACTCTTGTAGTCGGGAGCGCAGTGTGACAACGTTAAACACTATACATCATCAGTATGTACTGTTATGGATTTCACCCAATTATCTGATAATCGCCAACAAAACATGAATATACAGCCTCACAACACGCAAAAAACGCTATATGTCGGAGGGACCAACACGTTTCGGGTGCGGTTGACCAATTCCTCTCACCAAAGCCAAGTCTTGGTTGCGGCAACCAGGATGGATTGATTGCTTGGAGGGACTAGCCTGTTGGTTATTGGTGTACGATAAAAATATTGCCCTTTGTCCCTGAATTTGACCTCTGACCATGAGTTCGATAGGGGACTATCTGTGTGTCACGTGATGTGGCTTCATTTTCAGGCGATTTAATTAATTTTATTAAAAGCTGTCGACTGTGAGATTCGATCTTGCGATCGGAGGAAGGCCTTGAATTACTAGGCGAGCACTCTAAGGCTAAGCATTGCGCTATTGTGAACTTATGTGAGTAGAGTAAGAATTAACCTTATATGTGCTTCTACTTGTGTACGCTTTTGTGGTCATCTATCGAACTACTCATCCCTAACGATACGGAAATTAATTATTCAGTGAATTTGGTTAATTAAATATATTACACACATTGTGTCAAATGAATATTATACATCAAAGATACATTCGTCTATTTATGCCAAAAATAAAACTAACAAACAATGTAAATAAAGACCTTCTGCTCAACACACACGCACAATCAATCGTCACAGAGTAACACCCTTTCACCTCTCTCTCAAGTACAAACACAGATCAGCCTATCATTGGTAATCGAAAGCAATAATATACAAGTAAGCAAGTGATGGTTAAGCACCTAAATTATCCTCACTCAAGTTGAAGCAAATCACATTGATAAATACTTTAAAAGATGCAAATTCCGTAATTCTAACACAACACAAAAGAATCCGCCATTTTCATGGTTTAATTGGTGATATAGCCTTTGAGTATTAAAAATGTTGAAGTATCTGGATTCAAATCAAACCTGCGCTTATGACGATCAGTAATTGCTATTGCTGATAACCATTAGTTATTACATAAAAATCAACAATAGTCAATAATAAATCCTCTTACTTTGATTCAAGAAACAACCTTCGGCTACGAAATATTTGTGAATAAAAGTCCAGCCTCTAAAAAGAATTGATGCTTGCAGATTTGAACCTGTAACTTCAGGTTTAGTTCATTTTTACCTGCGAACTTATTCGACGTTTGAAAACTTTCAGTGTAAAAATCGACATACTTTTACGACAAATACTTTCAGCTATATCGATATCATTAATCCAGTATTAGCCTCTGGATTCGAACCCGTAACCCTGAGATAGAAATCAATAATTGTGATTAATACATTCAAAATTAGAAATATATTGATGCTAATGTCAACCTTGTTCTACGAAAACATATTTCCGAGTAAATGCTATATCAGACAAAGTGCATAAAGGCCTCCAAATTTGAACCCATGACAATGAGATTAAGTTGAATTACAATGCACTGATCTACTCAATATTCCTCCCAAATGTTTAGTACAACAACAAATCATCTACTGCTAATACTTATTTTCTATTTTGCTACATATACTTTCAGATGTTGTTCCTTGTTATACATTAAAAAAATCCCTTTGGATCCGAACCCGTGACTGTCAGATTTAAATAATTAATAAAGGATTAATATATTCAACATTTCAAAAGTTATGGTATAAAATTACAGTCTATGAAAAACTCTCTTTGACACATCACTCTTGCCCGTAAATCAAATCAAGGCCTCTGCATTCGAACCAGTGACATAACTACATTCTTCGACAATTACATTCAGAAATAACACTATTTTCATAAAATCGATTAAAGACCTATGAATTCGAACCCAAGACCCTACAATTATTATCATTAACAAATAGTGTTGCAACGATACCGATACCGATTATCGGTATCGGCCGATATTAGTGTATCGGTGAGTCTTCCGATATGGAGATATATCGGTGAAAATATATCGGTGTTTGACAGAATAATAATTCAAATAATTTTTCAAGAGTTAATGAATTATTTAGATCACTGGAGGAAGTAAAGGGCTAATGATGTGTGTCTTTTCTTGAAATAACTATTTGTCATGGGTCATTGTCCTTATTAGTTCCAAGCCAGTGCCTCCTAATCCAATTTTAGAATAAAAATTGGATTTTCCGATGTGATAAGCGGCAGGTGGTCATAAATCTTCTGGTGTTCCGTAATTTCGT
>KZ869034.1:34496-48295 GCA_003456935.1 Machilis hrabei | reverse complement strand
TTCACCGCCTTGTGTCACAGTGGGACAACTGCCTCATCAGCCAGGGCCAATACTTCTGACATACAGGTAATGGTTTCTATTCCTAGGCCTCCGGCTCGTTTCTTTTTGAATGCCCCTCTTATTTGAAACTTTACATACATATCAAATGATTTAATACTATGTCTCACATACATGTCCAATGAATTAATATTATTATTTTTGCCAGTGTGGGCAGTCCCACCCTGCCCTTATCAGCTGGCCACCTCTGTTTGTGTATATAAAGCCACATACCTAGATAACTACATACATACAAAGTCAAGAATAAACGGAACACGACCAAGGATAGCAAAAGTGACCAGTAGTCCTCGAATATAAAAGGTGGGCATTAGAACACACGTAGGAATGAGAAAGAAAATATCTTTGAGCACAAAGATTGAATGGATTTCCCACCATTCACCCGGAGGGGAGAGACACAATATAACTAAGCATTCATACTAGAACCACTTACGTCATACATGAAAATGAATGCAGTTTTGTTGTTTAAGAATATGGAAATAACATAAGTATTTTTGAAACAAAAATAAATATATAAAGTAAAATTTATATAGATAAAAGAGATTACTTGGCTTCTGTCTCTCGACAAAGTCTTTCAGCACTTCTAAAGACTCCTTAAGAATCTAAAGCTAGTTATTTATCAAAATGTCTGTGTTCTTATCAAAACTATTCACAATTACAAAAATTACTGCTATTTTGTGTTGAATCGATTCTCGTTCTCTGCAATCTTTTTTTCCTCTCAATTTTTTAACATTATAATTAATTACGATCTTTACAGTAAAACTAAACCAGCGTTAATACGTTATAATTAATTAAGTTAAATTATTATTATTATTTTATTTCAAATTTATAGTCCATGTTAAAATACTTACAACTAGAAATTTATATTTTTTGTGCATTATATAANCAAAATCTTAGTATACCAATGAAATAAAAAAAAGTTTCAAAAATTAATTTCTAAAGTCTATTTGAATATACGGACTTGGAAATATCAGTTTTGGTCTCTAAAAATGTCACTGAAATCTCTAATCCTTTCATCTTAGTGCCCACTTGTAAATAAACAGAATTAAATAACATTTTAAGAGTAAACATAAAAAAAAAGAAATTTGGGGATAAATGCATTACAAGTGTCCAATATATGTTCTCCCACAAGTTCATTTTATAAAGATCTACACAGTGAAAAATTCACCTTGCTTTAAAATGACATTTATCTAGGGCTTTTACTAGGCAATGCATCCTAAAATTTGTATTCTAATATCAGCTTCAATTAAACAGTTTTATAAAAAATAATAACTTGTTTTGACATTTGCATAAAGTCTTTTCAAATGGCCACTGTAACAGTAATGCTTCTAACTTTGCCTTTTGTCCATTACAAACAAACATCCCTTTATTCTTCTCTCTTATCTCTTCCATCTCGAATGAGTTCGTGTGAACGATGACACAAATAGAAAAATTGAGAGTTTTAATTTTCGCGGAAAGGAAGTTTCGAAGGGAAGCAAACAGCTCTGTCGTCAACCTTGCAGCGCTCACCTCGACACAGCATCCGCTCGGCCATCTAGCGTTGCAAATTGACACTAGTTTCACAAATAAGGTGGCCTTATGTTACATTATTTGAGTGTACATATATTAATATAATTGCAGTTTTATATTCGGCCTATGAAGTCAAAGAAGCTTGCTAGGAGGGTAAAGTCTCCTACCATATCTTTAATGAAACATTATTGTACAATTCCCCAAAATAAGGATATGTAAATAAATATCCTGCTTAATTTAACAGCAAAGTTTACTGTAAACCAGCACTTCTTCATAACAAAGTTTATTAACAATTCANCTCTATACTGTAGTATTCAGGGACAATCTTCAGAACATGTCTTACAACCAATCTGATGTTTCTTGCAGCTGTAGCAGGGGTAGATGCAATATTGGATGGAACTTAAGTAAATGTTTTGAACGTTAGAGGTAGTGTATGTAGAAATAGGATAGGGTTAGGCATATACTTTAAAGTTATATCCTCTAAATTATAAGTGAAAGAACATAAATTAGTCACTAGGCCTCGTATATACTGATCAAAATTGTACTTTTTATATTAGCATTCCACAGTCTCCATTACTTTTTGAGACCAATTGTTAAGTTTATCTATACACTAAAACAACAATCAACTGTCTTNTAACCACAATATTGGGTTCCACAGCTCTTGAACTGTAATGGGCAGTGTGCACAGCTGTAAATCACGTCTAGACATGAAGCCTGGGCCAAAGAAGTTGTTCATAAGTCTGAATCTACTCTAGTCTGGCTTCAAATCCATTTGTGTGTGGAGACCTTTGGCCTGGTCAGATGCACTTCATCAGAAAGGGTAGACTTCACTCTAACTCAGCAGCACTGTAGTTGGCCCAACCCAAGATTTAGCAGAGTTCACTTCCAAGTATTTATCACATTTATTGGATATTCTCGATATTAAATTAAATTTTACAAAACCAAAGGCACCTTCTTTTCATAATGCAAATGTCTGTTAGTTACTGTGAGAGTAACGTATAGCCTCCACTTCTAGTAACACAATTAGCATACTGTTAAGGAAAAAATATGTATACAAATTTATAACTCTATTTTATTTTTCAGAAATACCAGTGATGTTATACAGTTGAGTTTATGAAATGAAAATGCAGTGAACCCTTTCTCCTGTTAAGGCCATTTTACAAAAAGCAATACGTTGCCCAGCTCACTGCTTTGTACATTTTCCTGTTTTACACGAGGGGGCAATTTAACCAGCACGGCAAGAAACCAAGCAATCTTTCGGGATAGAATGGGCTATTTTCTTGCAATCGGGCACCCTTTTTAAACATTAGACTAACACCATACATAAGGTCTTTACAACAAAGATTTTGGCAGCCATTTTTTGGTATTACTCTGAGCCTGGTTTAGGCATTAATTGACCTGCCATTTCATGAATATTTTGGCGATTCGTCATTCTAATAATTGAAACCCGTAATATATCTAGTCTCGGAACACCAAATAAATGTTTTTTGGGGCAGAGTAATTCCACAAATAAAAAGCTAATTTTGCGGGATCGAAAGCACGAGAGAAGAGACGGCACAGTTCAATGTACAATTTACCGTTTAAAACTTATTATTGCGAAGTTTCAAGCGTTTCATTATTTTAAAACGCTCAAATACTTATCTTCAAACATTGTTTAATCACAATATTGTAGGTACCCTAACAAATGGTTCAGTCTAGGGCTCTCGGCCTACCCTTAGTAATGTTTTTGTGCAATTAAAGCTCACTCTATTCGAAAGGGTCTTATATTTTCAGTACTGTAACTTGTGAAGTAACATTTATGTTCCTATTTATTGGCAAATCATGTTAATTAACAATAATTATTTACTAAAGTATGGTATTTCATTCTAAGTTATTGTTTTGCCATATGTGCAAATAGTTTCTGAGGAAGCCACACGAGGGCCACTCAGTCCATTGCTCAACGTATTGCTTAGAACATTGTTCCGTGTAATACGCTATTGCTTGGACCATTGAAAGCAATGAACTGCTCAACTTATTGCCTCGTGTAAAACAACCTTTAAAGAACCTGAACGTATCACAGAACAGAGTGAGATATAGTTGTGGTCACATCTTCTGGAAAATTGTTTTCATACTTTAAATTGACTTTAAACTGAAACGCATAGAGCCGGCACAAATCATCGTTCCCACACGCTAAGAGTCGCGTTGCCACGATGAAGCTGTGTGCACTTCCACAAGGACCAGGAGGCACACTCAGAATTAGCAGATCTGTCCGTATATCTCCCTTTGATTTGCTGCATTGCCATTCAGTATCTGAAAATATAAAGAAAGTGAGACACTTGTCATTTAGCTCAACAAAGTCTGTCAGAATGATTTACAATTTCAAAGGGTTGTTAGAATGAAGTCCACACTCCAGTGGAGTGAAGATTCTAAAGCACTTCAAAACAAAAGAATGCATGTTATTCAGTAGATACAAAAAAGAAAAAAAAAACCTTGGGAACCACATTCATTTGGTTTTCTATGTGTCTGTATAATATTATTTGGTGTCCTTACTTTTAAAGTAGACATGTACGAGGCACATTTCAAAAGTAAGGTCCGATTGGTTATAAAGAGCGATTGGCAACACTGTTTAGATTGCGCACGCTCAGTAGCTTGAACTGGTCCGTTGGGCATTTAACTGCCATAGTCACCGGTCCATTGTTATTTGCTTTTGCGTGACAGTGAGTTATGATGAGTTCGACAATAAACAATCCCGCCAGTTGTGAAGTCCAGTCAGTGATTAGATTTCTCAACGCAAGAGGACATAATGCTACTGAAATTCACCATGAAATGTGTGAAACATATGGGCCTACCGTAATGAGTGAAGGAAAAGTGAGGCAATGGTGTCGTGAGTTTAGGGAAGGCCGTTCAAATGTTCACGATGAAGAGAGGAATGGCAGCCCTACCGTCCGGACTGACGATCTCGCCGAGCGTGTGAATGTGAAATTGAGAGAAAATCGTCGCTTTACGATTAGTGATCTTTCCATAGAATTTGCAGAAGTTTCAAAGACAACATTGTTCAGAATTACGACTGACACGCAGGACTATCGTAAAGTGTGTGCACGATGGGTGCCGAAAATGTTGACAAGCACTCACAAAGTCCACAGATTGACATCTGCACGTGCTTTTCTGGACCGCTTTCATAGAGAGGGAGACAATTTTTTTTTCCATATCGTAACTGGTGACGAAACGTGGATTTCGTACGTCAATGTTGAGTCCAAACAACAGTCTATGCAGTGCGTCATTCCAGTTCACCGAAACCGAAAAAATTCAAGCAAACCAAGTCTCAACGGAAAATCATGGCAACTGGGTTCTGGGACCACAAGGGCGTGCTTTTGGTCGATTTCATGGAGCCATCACATCGCAAGTCTATTGCGAACTTCAGAACTGTGCCGTGCCATTCAAAACCGACGACGGGGAATGCCGAGGTCAGGAATTGTTCTCGTTCACGATAACGCGCGATCTGTGATTTTTTCTTCACACCTTTTTCCACTTCACGAATGACGGCGAATTTTTCCCCAAAAGTTAGGGTCTTATACTGAACTCGAGGTTTTGACAGAGACATAGCGTCACAACTTGATTCAAGGAATATGACACCATCACAACAGTGCGTAACACTGTAGCCTGTAACGTGCAGCGGCAGTGTCAGACAACAACTGAATGCGACTTGACCTTGGTAGTGACATCTGACGTGTACATGACCAAAGAGTGGGCTTCTTGGTGAGGGGAAGGGGAGGGGAGGAAGTGCAACGTCTACATTCCGCCCCCGCATTATTCATGCCAAGAAACTGGAACTATAGTAACGGTCAACGAACGCTTATATCGTAACAAAAGAGCTGCCTTGATTCAAGTAACTCTATTTACGTTCAAACTTTTGACAAATATTTCTGAAAATGGTTTGAATTAAACAAAATAAATTCAAATTACACATGATTTTTTACATTGCTTCAATACAAATGTCAAGGGACCGACAAAACTTCGAATCCACCACAAATTTGAATTAGACAGGTTTGACTGAAGTAACAAATGGTACTTAACGGATAATAATAACAAAAAAATCACACAGATATTAGTCAACAATGAAGCAAAGCTTTATCGATCAGGAGATCATCCTTCAGAGTTCGAGAAATATGTAAGGTATCCTACCCAGACAGCACGTAAGCTTACTGCAAGCNTAGCTTTCGCTTGATTTTGGCTTGCATAAACGAAGCTTGCCAAGTGTAAACTTCGTTGCTTGAATCAAGCTTGGTGCAAGCTTTAAGCTTGCCACGACAAGTTTGTTGAAAGCTTGCCACGACTAGAATAAAACAAGCTGGACAAGTGTAAACTTCGTTGCTTGAATCAAGCTTCCTGCAAGCTTTAAGCTTGACAAGGCAAGTTTGATGAACGTTTGAATCAAGCTTATTGTGCTGTCGGGGTACGTAAACAATGGAGGAACGTATACTCAAAATCTGGCAGACGTTAGTAAGTATGTGTTCTAAAAGAGAGTTTTGTATGTCAGGTGCAAAATGTTATTTTAAAACAATGGGCCACAGTTCAAAGCTTCAGATTCCTACAGATTCTTGGTGTAATAGGTTTAAAAACTGAAACAGACCATCGAACAGAAAGATTACTAAAATTGTATTTTGCAAGGAACTGAAAAATTTGCGCAAAAATGCTCAAATCAGCCGACGAGTTTATTAAAATGTAAGTAAAGGAAATGAAAAATTTTAACCATGATAATATCTTAAACTTTGACCAAATAGGAATCATTTACGAAATTGGTTCAACTTTATCTTATACAAACAAAAAATAACTCTGTCTAGTGCCTGTAGTTACAAGAGGAGGTAAATTATTGAAGTAAATGTTTATTTGTTTAATAGAGCCAAAAGGATACTTCGGTCCAGTGATTTCTTGTGGTTTGTTGTTCAAGTTCTGGTAAAATGACAAAGCTTTTATTTGAGACATTTTTAACAGAAATTATTAAACCACCTGAAATGCCAACATAATTTCTTTTACTTTAGGATTCCTGGTCAGGACAAAAAGATTCCGATGTGTTTATTTATGTATTTGGTGCAAATGCTCATTGTAATGTCCTCCCCAAACTAATAGTATGTTTATTTTTTTCAGACATTCCAAACTTTATGTAAAACAAGTATTAAATTATGTTAATTTGCATGATTGTGAATTTACTTTGCACTTAAAAAACAATATTATCATAGCTCATTCTTTTGTTTTCAATCAATTTTAATCAGAGAAATTTATAAATATTATCAAGTACATTTGGTATAAATCTGGTTACCTAAAAGAACGCCCTTCTGAGTTTCAATCTGTGAAAGCAATGATATTTCATAATTTGAGGTAAAATTGTTCGGCACCAAATCGTAGTTATCGTTTGCATGTTGCTTACATTGTGAACAGTCCTTTTGTTTGTATCATCTGCTGAATGGCAATAAACCTCATTTGCATTTATTTGTAATGTTTAATTTAAATGTATGTGTTTTTATGTGCACAGAAGCTTTTAAGCAAAGCATCAATCTCCTCAACAGCATCTTCATGATTTTCTTATGGCTACAATGCTAAAAAACTTAAACGACGTAACTTAAGATACTTCAACGTATCTTTACTTTTTTAATAAAAAAACACTGATTCACTCTGTTTAAAATGATACACAAGCCGTTTCCAGAATTGTAACAGCTGCCTCCGAACGTAGAGTTTTCCCTTGGCCAGTCAATAAGCAGCAGGACAGATTTCATTGCAGAGCAACAGTAAGGAAGGAAACAGATCAGCTACTTCAGATAGTCAATATCTTCATTCCAGGAATCCATTATTTTAGATGGGCAGTAATTGTAATGCTTGTTTAAAACTTCCATTGAACTTTGGTAAAGTTTCAATTGACACTTGATGGTCACTTGATGAACAATGCTTATTTTTGATTAATGAAGATTTTTTCCTTACCAGCTCACTAAAGTTTCCATTTTGAAGTGGAGAGGCTTTAATGAAAAAGCTTTGGCAAGAAAGGGAGAGAGAGAGAAGAAGAGCACTGCAGTTAAATAGGATTGTTTCTGAACACATCATGTCACAACTGTCATACAGTTTTTACTACGTTAGTAAATCTTGTGTTATCAATCATAGTGATCAAAAGTTAAGCAAATGAAGCTGCAAAGCATCAAAAGTAATTAAAGCACTTCAAAGTGTAGAGATTCAAGGGTGCAAAGCTGGAGTTATAAAACACAACCATATTGGTTTGCTAGCAGCCAGGGAACTAAAGCTGTAATTTTTCTGACAAACTATATTTTGGTGGGCATTTTGAAGACAGAGTTAGATGGCTTTGGGAAAGTTGTAGAATCAAAACAGTTCAGTGCTATAGTGCCACTTTCATTTTTTTTCCCACCGTGAAAGGCAGAAAAGTGAATAACAAAATATATATTGCAATTAAAGAAAATGTTTTTCTCTCTGTGAACTGTCTATTAAATATTGATATTAAGAAACTGCAACAAGACTGTTTTGTTTAGTTGGACCATTTCTTGTGAACATTTAATGTTCCAACAGATAATGAAGAATAAATAAATACACACACACACACATATATATATATATATACAAATAAATAAATTAAAAAAAAAACTACCCCCACCAACCACATGCACTCTATGTCAAATTACTATTGACATTCATTCTCATGTTCTGAAAGAAAAGACAATAAAATTTTACCCCATCCAGTTGAGTGGTCTAAGGGACAAGACATTGTCACCAAGAACTGGTACTTGAAGAGGCAAGATTTTTGCAGAAGTTAAATAATTTAGTCAGAAATGTACAAATGTCACCTTTGTTAAAAATTCTAAAGCATTCCATAACTGCTACAACACAACTCTTTCCAGAGAATGTAACCTTATTCTTGCTTTCTCATCCTTTTATTTTGCCAAACCATCAATATACTTTCTCTTTTATTTATCAGAACAATGTAACATAACAGATAACACAACAAATGTTGAACTGCAATTATAATTAATAAGTAAACATTAACCTTGCATTGAAATTCTCCAACTTTTGGTCATCAGGGTAGTCTTTATAAATGACACAGTTGGTTTTCATTCAACATAAAATACTATGTGTTGAATTTTTCAACTTAATTCACTGTTCAAAGTCGGTATGCATTACATTCCCCATTCTTTACTGTCAATGGAATTGTCATTTATATACCATCAACATTCGCAGAGTATTGAAAAAAACAAAAAACATAAGCAATCAAATAATTAATTCACGATTGAGAGCCAAGAGAAGTCTGTGTTTTAAATATCAAAGGGATTGAATTATGTCAAATTTGAAACTTGAGATCTCAAGTTAGGGCGGTTATTGGACTTGACGTGACCTCACAGGCACCAACAAAAACAACCAATAACATTGGCCCTATTTCTGTGTTAGTACTTCCCAGGCCATCCAAAATTGTTTTACATAAAGATTTATTACTTACAGGACATTTGCAAAACCTAATGTACTGCCATATTTGAAGTATATGGACCCTTCACTGCCGTACCTCGTATGCACGTCACTCTAGCAAACACAAAAATAAGAAGAGTCACTTTGGACAGTGTTGCCAATAGTTATATGCATTGGAATTTTGTTACTTCTAAGGCAGGCACGACCGGTACAATTTCTGGCAATACATGTACAGAATTATACTGTGCTAGTTGTACCGGTCGTTCCTGCCTTAGAAGTATTAAAATGCCAATACATAAAACTATTGGCAGCACCACCAAAATTGTCTTTTCTTATTTTTGTATTTGCTACAGTGATGTACATACGAGCTATGGTAGTGAAGGGTGCAGATGCATCAAAAATGTCAAAGCTGTAGGTTTTGCAATCGTCCTGTAATTAATAAAACTTTGTTATTAGGAACACTTTAGTTTACGTATACAAACTAGATGAATTGCAGGAGAGATAAACAATTTTTTGTATACATGGAAAACAATTTTGGATAGCCTGGGAAGTACTAACACATAAATAGAGCCAATGTTATTGGTTGTTTTTGTTGGTGCCGGTGAGGTTGCCTCAAAGCCAATAACCACCCTATAATTTCATTGTTCTTTCTGAATGTTCATTCAGATATAAAACCATTTTAGTCAATCTTGTCTCTTTAACACTAACAACAATTAATAAGTATATAATTTAACCTGGAAGTTTAACAGTCCACTGCTGCACAGAGTCTTTGTTAAAATGAAGTCCATTTTGAAATGTGAAGTTAAAGTTTACAGTCAGTTTCCCACCATTTGGACAGATCATCACATCTGTTTCATGGTCATAACTTGCTCTTCCATTTAAGTTGTCAGCTTCTTGTGGCATGGTTACAGGTACCTAGAATAACGAAAGGCAATTAGAAGTTTGAAAGAGCTAGACAAACATTTTATTTACTACTCTGAATGCATTAAAAAATAACACTTCAAATTATATCTATAGCTGTAAATATTTTAAATTAGAAATTCAAAACTCATGCTAAAGACAAGAAACAACAAAAGCTTAAATACGTATTTAATTAAATTGCTATTCTCTTCCTGGATCTCCACTTGCTTACAAATAACATCATTTAAGCTACTTCAATAATCAAAATATCAACCTTTCTTCTTGACTGAATTACATTTTTAACTTTTTTTTTGTCAGAGTTAAAATAAACAAGAAAGGTCTCCTTGAGACGTCTATGCGCTAGAAATGTCTAAATCGCGATATTTCGCCTTTGGGCTTTCCTTCCCAGCTTCGTCAGGCTTATTCAGTCCTTAGGCAATCATGTTTTCTTTGAGGAAGTTGTCACTGTTGAGTTTGCATATTTCACTCTGATCAGGTGATCGCGGTTTTGTTTGTTTTTTAAATATTGGAATTATGTACATGTTTACTGTTTCATGGTTCACTAGACAGAAGTGAACTACTAACTTCTTTCTAGTGAACCACGAAACAGTAAACATGTACATAATTCCAATATTTAAAAAACAAACGAAACCGCGATCACCTGATCAGAGTGAAATATGCAAACTCAACAGTGACAACTTCCTCAAAGAAAACATGATTGCCTAAGGACTGAATAAGCCTGACGAAGCTGGGAAGGAAAGCCCAAAGGCGAAATATCGCGATTTAGACATTTCTAGCGCATAGACGTCTCAAGGAGACCTTTCTTGTTTATTTTAACTCTGAAAATGAGTGCCTACTCCAGTTTCCGACAACATATTAGATACATTTTTAACTTTTCTAAGCACTCGCCATTTTGAAAAAGTAAACATTTTGAATCCTTCACAATCTCAGGTTTAAAAGCTACAACAAGATGCAAAATACAAACTGTATTGTGGTCTTGTGATAACAAAATTTAAAGTTTAAGAAACCTCTTATTTCGCTCTCTGTACCAGAATTACTCAACATATATTACGCAACATGTCATTTCAACTAAAAGAGATTCATCTTTCCTCGGGACCCAAGTTACCTTATCATTGTACAGACACTCCACAATTCTTACCTCCTTAATTGTTCTCGTATCCAATGCTATTTCTTTGATGCTGTGGTTATTAGTGTCGGCCACGTACAACTTTTTTCCGTCCGAGCTCGAACACAGACCTCCGGGTTCGTTAAACTGAAGAGAGAAAGTGCAAAATGTGCATGACGAATACCGAACAAATAGCACAAAATGAGCTGTACATAAATAATGTGAAAATTGAAAGTAATACAAATATTATATTACGTTAAATAAAATAGGCAAGACTGACACGTTCCAGATTACCCATTCGCCTGAAACGGACACGTTTTAAACTTGTCGAAATACAAACGAACCCACACAAAAAATACTACAAATGCTTCTGAGGCCCTGAACACTACAAAAATAGTGACAAAAGCAAGAAACATGCTTATAATGGCCAGAAATACTTAGAAAAAGACCAACAAATAACTAAAAATCCCTAAATACATTACAATGCTATTCTATTTACAGTGAAAAATGTAAAAACTTTAAAGTAAGAGTAAATGTTTTGCTTGAGTGCATTTCAAGGTAATTTAGAGGTTTTATGGCAAAATACATGTTTTTCTAATTGTTGACAAAAGAACAGAACACCCAAAGCAGCTGACAATAAAAGAAGACCATGGGAAATTAGCATTGCTCCTTTTTTTGGGGGGCATTTAAAATGTTAATAGTATGCACGTATGTAAATTATTCTTATTCTGCGAGTATAATTTCAATTAACTGCCTTTAGAACTCGTACTATTAGTGGCATGCCGAGCGAAAGAAAGAAGGAAATGGGGTCCGGCAAGCATAGAAGCGAGCAGCCAATTAGCAAGGTGGAAGCGAAAGCAAGGCAGAGACATAAGTCACTTGTTGGGCGAGCTCCACATTTGCTGCAACCCTAAAACTGAATATTTGGGGGAATATATGGGAAATTAGTCATTCCAACTATAGAAAATGCTATACTTAGCTAAAATAATATATAATAACCCCCATTATTCTGAAATTTTAACTGTTATTTTTTCTATGAGAGCAAAATTAATTTAGGCTGTAAGGTTGTTTGGTCTTTGCCGGGAACAAACTATCAAGATGCGCCAATGTTCCATTTGATGACACTCAAAACTGCTAATAATAGAAATTACGACACGAGATTAACCAAATCTGACCAGTTTTTATGCTATCCATATTTTATATATTACATTACTATCGGGAGCTATTTGGGCTTTAGCAATAAATACAGATATATAGTTATCTGTAGAAAAATGGTAGAAAAAGGATGGTCATATAAAAACATGTTTCCCAAAGAGGATTTGAAAGCAAAAGGAAAAATTGTTAGTGAAGTTGAGAGCCGTTTCTCAAGTCAAAGGAGCAAAGGGTCTGTTGTGTGAGGTGACTCAACCTTTCTTGGGTCAACAGTTCTTTTTGGCTCCAGGCCTTTTTTTTTACTCCTATTACCTGGCAAATAAACAAAGATGGATAAATAAAAGAAGGCAAAAAGTCTGTAAATCAAAACTAATTTCCACTTTCCCGTTCCCTTCTCAGATTTTTCCTAGTTTCACTTTCTTTCCCTCATGTCCTTCTCATTTGATCTTTCTTATCCTTTCTTTTCTTCTATATTTCTTTTTTTCTCCTTTCTACTTCATTTCTTTGTTTCTCTTTTTTCCTCTTCAATGTTTATTTATTCACCTTCCCTCTCATTTATCATCTGTGCTTTTCTTTGATCTTTCTTTGTTACATTTTTTTCTATATTTGTCTTCATTCACTCTATTTCTTCAATCCACCTTATTTTCTCAGTTCCTTCCTCACTGTGCATTGTCTTTTGAGATTCATTTCTCCTTTTCTCTCTTTTCCCATTTCTCTACTTACTCCATTTCTTAATATCTTTTATTGTTTTCTCTCTTGTCCTTGTGAGGGAATATGAATCGAGAAATATACACTTTTCTTCATTCTCCTTCTTGATTTTTGCCATCCTTCTTTTCCCTCCACTTCTTTCTCCTTACTCTTGTTGGTTGATATAGGTACCACTAGGTTACAGACGATACTTTCATCAAGAGTACGATGTTAGGCCGTGGTTTCACTGCTTCCGTGCCCAATCGGATCCCTCCCGACACCATTGACTGACACCGATGATACGAAGTTTGTGTCTTTGATTCTTTTAGTTCACAGATTTCTTCAAATTGTTTCACGATAAGTAGAAGCTGATAAATGCCAAGATCCCCCTTCACGTTAGCCATCAACAGTTTCCCCAGCACTCCCGCATATTCATTCACGCCATCAGTAGATTAATTGCTTGTCGATGGAGCCGTACAGGAAAGAGGACGAGAAAGACCTTGTCACTATCGCCATTGATAAGCACTTCCATCAAAGCCTAAATGAAGAAAATGTAGAGATTAAACCTCCTAAAGGTTGTAATAATCCTGCTTCCTGAATTAAATTTTTGCCCTAATTAAGCTTAACAGCAACTAGTTTATCTGTACCGTATTCGACTGATATCATTACGAGACCTTTGGCACTCTAATGAAGTCATATCGAGATCACATATTTTGCCAAAACTTCTCTGGAATATCTGTTTCTTTCTTCTTTTACTTTAATTAGCAATTAAAAATTTAAATTAATTAATTTAATTACTGGAACACTTTGTCTAACTGTGCATAGTGGTTAAAAGGGTTAATAATTAGCATAAAGTACTATAATTTAATTATTGATGGTATAATTGTAGGATGAAGTAATTTCCAGGTAATGGTGGAGTTTGCTGCAGTTTTTACCA
>KZ869034.1:17923-33256 GCA_003456935.1 Machilis hrabei | reverse complement strand
TTTTTTACTTGCACTCGGCATTTAAACTTTCTCTACGAGTAGGCCCGTAGAAATCCTTGCATTATAAACGCTGTAAACCGCTCCTATTCTGCAAGCCATAGTATGGTATATTTTCATTGTGCATACTTGTGTATATTATTTCGATGTGATTTAAAAGTGAATACGTGTTCATCAAACTACGAAACCTACTGTTCTATTGTCGTGTGATGTACTACGATTCAGGTACTGCACTTATTATATAATTATCTTGTCAACTTGATGAAGTAGTTCAACTGTTATGTCAACTTGCCTTTGTGTGTTTAGTAGGTGACTGCTTGCATTGATGCAGTGATATTAGTCAGTAGTAGTTGGTAATTTTAAGCAACACTATATCACCTGATTACCAATTACTTTTTAATTTTGTCAGTGTATATTTAACGTTGTGATCTGGTTAATTAATATTTGGTAATATTAAGCACTACATTTCATCATCTAC
This sequence comes from Machilis hrabei, assembly GCA_003456935.1. Classification (NCBI taxonomy): domain Eukaryota; kingdom Metazoa; phylum Arthropoda; class Insecta; order Archaeognatha; family Machilidae; genus Machilis; species Machilis hrabei. The sequence continues at coordinate 32,781 of KZ869034.1, read as the reverse complement.
TTCCCAAATATTTTCCAAACCGTATTTCAGGTATTAAAGACAAAGTAAGCACCACACATCAGTGTTCAAAATTTGTCAAAGCTATGTAATTGTTTGCTTACATTCATTAATTGAATAAGTAAGGTTTATGTGAGTTCTATATTGNTGGTTCTAGAAACTTTTTATCGCTACATTTTTATTTAAATTTATTGGATCATCTGATACCAATTGGACTTTGTTCTTGAAGTGAAAACTGGTGTTTATTTAATTTATTATGTCTGCAACTTGCATTTCAAGGTTTTTGTGCTATAAAATATTGATGTGAAAATCAACTTAGCCTGTTAAATGTTTTAGTTAAATTAATAGTAATTTTATTTGCAAACATAGTGTGTAACCCACTGGATCCAGGTTATGTCAGTACACCAACACATACACTTTATATTTGGTGTGTATTTTCGCTGTTTTGTGTGGATTTCGAATCATTGAATTTTTCAATGATTACATTGACTTTGTAGTCAATGTAAGAATAAATTTGTTTAAACTTACTATTTCTGAATTACCTGGTTTTTATTCACCTATACCATTTTTGAATTCAAACTGCTTTCACTGTGTATGTATATTCACAGCTGCTACACTCTGTATGTTTGATAGAATCCATCCCCGAGACCCAAATTATTTCTTTATTCAGACTTATAGTTTAAGTAAGTCGACTTGTCTGTTTAGTTTATATTTATTAAGTCAATCACGATAACTACTGGCACTCGGAAGTTGTGTAATTGTCTCCCTTGTCATTTTTCTCTCGATTCTCCGATGAGCGGCTGGCGTATTTAACAAGGGAGGTCTTTACAAGGTATAGAAAATAAAGTTATAACTAAACTGCCTGAAGTGACGTCTGGAAAGCCACGATTAAAGACATCATAGCAATTGACCGAAATAAGGCATCCTGGATCCCACAATCAGAATTGAAGATCAAGAGGGTCAGGCAGAGAAAGTAGATGCAGAAAAGAAAGCCCACTACGAACCTACCATCCTATATTTCAAAAACAAGTACGACCTGAAAATAATTGAAGGGCTTGGGGCTAGCCTCACTTTGGTCAATTTTGTTTGAAGATAATGGAAGTTCACATGAGTTAGACGATTCAGATAATGATAAAGATTATGTACCAGAAGAAGGAGACGAAACATCTTCATCCAATGAAGTAGAACCGGTAAGAAAATTGTTATTGTGGCAAGTCATTTTATATTAAAAGTTAATGTGGCATGTCTTGGCAAACATTTAGTTTTGCTATTTTTCATAAAGTTCAAAATCCGCTCTCTTTTATGCAATATTTTAGTGCTTGATAATGTTCTATAATGTCTAATAAATATAAATGAAATGCCTTATATGAAAATAATAAAGTATAATAAGTGGCATGTCAGTATCTTGATAAAAAAATGATGTGTCTAAGATTTGTTTTGTTTTTGCTTTTCAGAACGCTTCTCGCATTTCAAGACCTACAGCACGCACTCCTGTAAAAGCGAAACGACAGCGCTGGAGAAGTAAGCGTCCTGAAACCACTGAAAGGGGGAAGAGGAAGATTCAGTGCAATTTGGTAAGCGTTTGTCAGAAATAAATTAATTTTATTATCAGCAACAAAAAGATAAATTTCGTTAAGCCTAATATTAATTTAAATATTTTTAGGGGCAGCCCTATGTGAGTGACTACACAAAGAAAAGTGTGTCAGCTCATAGTCTAGGTTCATCCTGTTTGTGCAGCAGGAAATGCAGATCTCTTCTGGAAGCTATTTTTAATAACTTTTGGGATTTAAAGTCATTCTATATTCAAAACCGGTACATATTTTCTTGTATACGTGGAGTCCCTAAAACAAGACATCCTAAAAAGACTAAAAAACAAACTTCTTCTAGGAGATTGAGTGTGATTTATACAGTTAAAGTGAAAGGCTCTGATGTACAAATTTGTAAAAGTGAATTCATGTCAGTTCATGTTTTACAAAATTCAAAGGGACGTATTAATAATGTTGTAAATCAAATTGCTCAAGGACGAAGTGCTGTAAAACCAGATGCTAGAGGAAAGCATTCCAGCCACTTTACAAAACAGACTTCCGAGCAAATTAAGTCTGTGCNTGATCATATCAAAAGCATTCCGAAGTATAAAAGCCATTACAGTAGAGAGAGTAATCCAAACAAAACCTATTTTGATTGTGACTTGTCAATTTCTCGACTTTACATTGAAAAGTATGTTCCCTGGTGTAGTTACAAGGGCATTGAGCCAGTTTCACAAGACAAATACCGNCGTATATTTTGTACCGAATATAACATTTGTTTTAAACTTCCTAAATCAGATACATGTAAAACATGTGATGCACTAGATTGTAAAATCGCTGCCTCTCTTGAAACAAATGACAGCGAGATAGTCAAACAATTAAAATTAGAAAAAGGATGTTCATCAAACTAAGGCTAAAGCAATGCAGAATTCTCTAAAAGAAGAAACGTTGCTTGCTCAAAAAGGGGAAAAACTGTTTTAACGTTTGATTTACAGCAGGCTATTTAGGAATCCATGACTGTGGTAGTCAAAAGGGGTTATGTATATGTGGACAACAGATGTTGCTAAACGGGGTTGTGATGAAGTTGGTAGTATCTTATTAAAACACATGTCCGAGCAGAATGTGAAAGATAATCTCATTGTCTACACTGATAACTGTCCAGGACAAAATAAAAATTAGGGTATGATGTCCCTTTGGTTGAGCTTAGTAAGGGAGGGCATTTTAAAATCTATAGACCACCGATTCCTTGTATCTGGCCATACTCATTTACATTCAGACTGTGAATTTGCTATGATAGAAAATCACACTAAACGTTATTATTCTCAAGTGTTTGATCGTGACATGTGGTGTGAAGTAGTTTCCAAATGTAAAAAGAACAATCCATTTCAGACTAAAGAAAGGAAGAACTTCTTTTGCCAAATATAACTAAAAGACCCCAAACTAATGATGGTAACAAAGTCGATAGTTTACCTTCTTGGTTCTTTATTGTTTCTGGGGAATAGAACTCGACCTGATATAATGTATTCTATTATTTATATGGCTCAGTTCTCGTCTAATTTCAGTGAAGAACATTTTTTGTCTTTAATAAGAGTCCTGAGATATGTTGGTACAACAATATGTTATTCTGTTAACTTGTCTAGAGCTAGTTCATGTGATTTGGTAATGTACACTGATGCTTCGAGGCCACTTCATTAGATTCTAGGAGATCATTTAGTGGTTTTGTATGGTCTCTAGGAGATGTATTTTTAGGATGGTGGTGTTGTATTCAAAAGAGTATTGCTAAAAGTGTTATGGAGGCTGAATACATCGCCCTTGACTTGGCCAGTACTGAAGCAGCTTGGTTATCTGATAGTATGAAAGAATGTAAAGGATTTCCTTTTTCATATTGTACTCCACTGGTGTATTGTGATAACCAGTCAGCTTTTCATTTTTCTAGTAATGTAATAGTAAATAATAGAACCAAACACATAGACATTAGATACCACTATATTAGAGAACTGTTAAAAGGTGGTCGAATTTCTTTAGTGTATATAAGAACTGATGCTAATGTTGCTGATCTATTAACCAAGGCTTTGGTAAGATCAAAGTTGTTATTTTTTGTTAAAGTTATTTATGATTGAATGAATTGGGGAGAATGTGAAGAGATTAAATTCATTCATGCTGTTGATATGGATTTGTTTATTTAGTTGAATTGAATTCATTCATGCTGTTGATATGGATTTGTTTATTTAGTTGAATTGAAGTGTCTTAAGTACAGCTGTACAATCTTTATGTACAGTTGTGTTGTTGATGTTTATGTGGGAGTTGCCAGCAGAAGGAAAAGTTGCTGGTAGTAGTCAGTCTGGTACTGGAGGTGGTCTGGGTGACACCTTCAGTTAAGTGAAGTACTGTTGACTGTGTGACAACTGTATTAGTGAACAGTGAAGTTGAGTTATGAGATGGAGGGTGACATTGTGTCATCTCCTGTATGATGCTGTACTGGTGGTGGTAGTGGTTCATAAAAATAAAAAGTTAAAATCACATGGGAACTTCATTATATATTGCCTTATTTCCACAAGAAAAGGATTATTATCCACACCAGGTATAGCTCTCGCATACAGTTGCGGTTACCTAAACTTGAGTTGAAAACTTTTGATGGGATATTGTCANAGTGACCTATTTACTATGACAATTTTAAGTCTTTAATCCATGAGAATCCAGCCATCAATGTAATTTCAAAGTTCCATTATCTCATATCCACTCTTAGTGGACTTCCACTAAGCATTGTTTGTGGTTTTCCATTAACGCAAGCCAATTATCTTATTGTTTGGGATAGTTTGGTATCAAAATGTCAGAACAAAAGAATTCTGGGTGTTGACCCGATGGACAAGATCTGTAATTTTCGTCCCATGCGGGAGGAATCGGCTACTAATTTACAAAGATTTCTGGAAGTATTCTGCGACTCTGTGACTGCGTTAAGCAGTATGCAAATAACCGATTTATCAGATTTTATTCTGTTATACTTAGCATTGCGTGGTTTGCCATGGAAAACCCGCAAGCAATTTGAAAGTCAGTTTGTGGACATTGAAATACCCCGGTTTGGTGATCTAATGCAGTTGTTTCGTGACCAGATTAAAGTCTTGCAAGTGTCCTACGTGAGTGACTCTAAACCATTACAGCGTTTTCGGTTTCCCTCCAGTTCAAGTGAAGAAAAGAAATCTAAGTATGTGCCGATCTCTCCTTATAAAGCATTTGTTACGGCTAATGCTAAGGGTCAAAGTGCAGTTGGGTGCTTGTATTGTAAGGGACAGCATACTATGTATGGATGCTCCAGCTTTTTAGCACTGAACCCACGTGAACAGAGGGGACTAGTTCAGAAGCTGAAATTGTGTTTTAATTGTTTAAGAAACACACACAGCGTTTCACAGTGCTTGTCCAAGGTTAGGTGCTGTCATGCGGACATTAGAACCATACGTTGTTACACTTCACTACCGTTCCTAATGAGCAGGGAACAGGTGGTGCGAGGGATGTTTTCGAGAGCCGTAAGCCCTTGGCCCAAGAAATCGATCAAACAAAAAAGGGGTCTACAGCATGTGAATTGGGTCCTTTGTTAAACCCTTTACATGTGATAACGGGTTCTACTCGGTCATCTGATATAACTGTCTTATTGAGTACCACTGTAGCTCACATTCAAGACTGTTCAGGAGCTTTTCAGCCCATAAGGACTATCATTGATTCGGCATCACAATTATCGTGTATTACGAGTTCATGTGTGCAACGTCTAGGGCTGCCTCTGCAAAAATGTCTTACCGGACTTGGTCAGCATGGTGTTCAAGTCGCCAAGGGAAAAGTTACTTACGTCTTAAAACCTCAGTTTTCGGAACAGCCCAGGTTGGTTACGGATGCCGTAGTATTGACAAAAATTACTACTGCCATGCCTTCCGTGAGGGTTCCTGATTACAAAGTNCGTAAATTCCATAATCTAAATGTTACTTTGGATGATGAACATTTTGCATGCCTTGAGCAAGTGGATTTTCTTCTTGGAGCAGACTTATTTCCGATGGTATAAGATGGTGGGCGGATTCATTTGTCACCCAATTGGCCATGCGCCTTAAGTCTGGATGGGTTATAACGGGCAAATATGAGTTCATTGGTCAATCTTATCCAGCGACTTCGTTATTTGTATCTGTTCTGGAACCTTCTCTAGACGACTTAGTCAGGAAGTTTTGGGAAATCGAAGAGACACCGTGTGAGCCATCCTTCAATCCAGACGATGAGGAATGTGAAGCTCTTTTTGTAAAAGGCCATTTTAGGGAAATATCAGGCAGATATGTAGTTCCATTGTCTTTTAAGAATCCTGTATCGTGTTTGGGCGAATCACATCTCCAGGCGATGATAAGGTTAGGGTGCTTGGAGAGGCGTTTAGCTCGTCATTCGCGGCTTAATGAAGCTTATCGCAAGTTTCTTCGTGAATATGAGGATTTAGGTCATATGGAAATCTCGTCCAATTGCGGTTCAGCATATTTTATTCCTCATCATGCAGTCATGAAGGAATCAAGTCCGACGACCAAATTACGGGTTGTATTCGATGCGTCTATGAAAACGGATAATGGGTTATCGTTAAATGACGTGTTATATACGGACCCTAAACTCCAAAACGACATACTGGATGTCATCAACCGGTTTAGATGTCCACAGATTGTCTTTACTGTTGACGTGTGCAAGATGTAGACAGATTTTAATAGTACCGGATCATCGTCAATATCAGCAAATTTTGTGGCATCACGTCCATGGTGAGCCAATTCAGACTTATCAGCTAAATACTGTAACTTACGGAGTTTCAGCTGCCCCATATCTTGCTATACGGACTCTTCGTCAGTTAGCCATTGATGAGGTCAAGGTTCTAACTGAAGACATCTATGTCGATGATATCCTTTCCGGTCAGGATACTGTACAAAAAGCTTGTGAATTGCAGCAGCAATTGATTGGTTTATTACGACGAGGAGGGTTTCAGTTAAGTAAATGGGCAAGTAATCATTCTGCCTTGCTGCAGGGTGTTCTCGACACTCGTGCGGAAGATCCTGTTCCATTTGATCTCGAGGGTGATAGTGTGGTTAAAGTTCTGGGTCTGCCTTGGGATGCTTCGGCAGACAGTTTTTCATACAACGTTGTACAGTTAAACTGTGTATTTACCAAACGAGGAATCTTGTCTACCATAGCAAGGATTTATGATCCTCTTGGATGGATAACACCTATAACTTTTGCCTTCAAAAGTCTATTACAAAAAATATGGTGTTTGCATTTATCATGGGATGATCAGTTACCAGTAAACTTTCAACAGCAATAGGAAAATTACGTTAAACATGTACATCGGCTTTCAGAAATTCAAATTCTCCGTTTGATTGTACCTGTCCGATTCCACGGCTGTCACCTAATAGGATTTTGTGATGCGTCTGAACTAGGCTTTGCTGCGGTCGCATATCTTCGAATCGTGTCAGACAGTAATGTGTCAGTTAAGCTTCTGATGGCTAAATCAAAGGTTGAAAACTATTTCCATTCCACGTTTGGAACTGAATCGTGCCTTGCTGTTAACTAAGGTACTGTCGTACTTGTATAGGTTGTACAGTTCAAGAATACATATCAATGGAATTATTGCTTTTACGGACTCTACGGTAGTGCTTTCTTGGCTGCAGCTCCCTCCGCATCAACTAAAAACGTTTGTAGTGAATCGGGTATCACAGATTTAACAAGTGCATCCTGCAGTAGCCTGGGCTCACACTTCTTCTCGTGACAATCCTGTGGATTGTGCCTCGCGGGGGTTATTTCCCCATTGTCTACAGGGTTTTACCGTATGGTGGATGGGGCCGGCTTTGCTTACATCTGCTACAGACCACCGGCTTCAAGTTCCGTCATCACTTCAAATTGATGCTCTTCCGACGTTAGACAAGCTACTTGCCATGTAATGACGGCAAAAGGAGCTGACCCATTTTCCACACAAATGCTGGAAAGGTTTTCTACTCTTTCAAAATTACAGCGGGTCACGGCTTGGTGCCAACGGTTTATTACTACTTTTGGGAATAATATTAAAGGCAAACCATTATTACGCGGGCCCTTATCTCTGGGCAAACTTCAAAGAGCGTTGGAGTACTGGATCAAACACGAACAGCAATTGGCCTTTGGTGGTGAGATAGTTTTGATCTCGAAGGATTTAACAGTATCCAAAGATCTTCAACGTTTACGACCATTTCTTGATTCCTGTGGAGTCTTACGAGTGGGCGGAAGGCTCAGGCATTCTACTTTGACATTGTCTGCCAAATTTCAGATCGTACTATGGAAAGCGAGTCATTTGACGCATTTATTAATTGACCATTATCATCGTAATTACTTACATGTTGGACCTCGTGCACTCCAGTCTCTACTGAATCGTAAATATAGGATTCAGTCTTCCAGGCGTATCATCAAGCAATGACTGTCATGTTGCTATAAATTACGATCGACTAATTTTCAGCTGCTCATCGAGGATTTGCCTCTTTCTCGTGTGCTTGAAGCACGATCGTTTATCAAAGTTGGTGTTGACTTTGGAGGTCTCTTTGCTATCAAAGAGAGCTCTAGAAGAAATGCCAAAATTTCCAAATCATATTTGTGTCTTTTCATTTGCATGGCCACTAAAGCTGTCCACCTTGTGGTCGTATCTGAATTGTCTTCTCAAGCATTTTTAGCAGTGCTGGATCGTTTCATTGCTCGTTGTGGGCTCTGTACGGATCTGTTTAGCGACAACGGTACAAATTTTCGAGGAGCCAATCAATATTTAACAGGTATTTTTAAGGTGCTCCAATCCTCTCCTTGTAAAGAAGAGATGTTGAATGCATTGCACATGAAGAGAATCACTTGGCATTTCAACCCACCTTTAGCTCCTCACTTCGGGGGCATTTGGGAAGCAGCCATTCGATCGGTGAAATACCATTTGAGAAGAGTCATTGGGGAACAGGCTTTGACGTTTGAGGGATATGCTACTCTCTTTAGTAAAGTAGAAGCAGTCCTGAATTCTCGACCACTGTGTCCGATTTCTTCAGATGAAGAATCGTTTGATGCTCTCACGCCCGGACATTTTCTTATCGGAGCTTTGCTCGTATCGTTACCTGAATCTAGCGTGGAAACCATACCTGTTAACAGATTATCTCGATGGCAGCTTATTCAGCAAGCATCTCAGCGTGTCTGGCGAATATGGAGACTTGATTACTGAATACACTGCAGTTACGGAGTAAATGGATTAAACAGCAACGGAATCCAGATATTGGAGAATTAGTCATCCTCAAGGAAGATAAGGTATCCCCTCTCTAATGGCGTTTAGGTCGGATTATCCAGCTCCACCCAGGTCAGGATAATATTGTTCGAGTGGTTACTGTCAAGACCAGTTTCGGAGTGTTCCTTCGTCCTGTAACTAAGCTATGCCCTCTTCCTGCGGCACAATTTTGTTTTTAATTGTTTTGGGATTTCGAAAAATATTTTTGTTAAATATTTTTGGTGGGCGGTTTATGTTAGAGCAACTTCCCTTTTCCCTATGCAAAGTTCTTTGGTTTCCTTTTTACCCCGAGAGATGGCTCGTCAGCAGTCGTCGTGCGTCCACCCGTCAATTGTCACTCTAATGGCAGCTCCCGGCGAGTTAAGTTATCGTCTTATCAAGTCTTGTTCTGACCTCGGGAGGTTCCAGAAAACAAATACTTTTTTTTTTTTTTGCTTTGTGTCTTTTTGATTACCTGAGAATATTATGTTGTTGTGTTTAACCCCTTCACCCTTTTCTATGAGCTGCAGAAATAGTGGCCTTCGAATGCTTTACCACGAGTTCAACTCGTAACCGGATGGCCAATGTGTTATTCTGAATCTGAGCACCATCTGTTGAGCAAGAGTTGAACATCTCACTCAGCCATCTAGGCCAACCAAAAACAGATATGGCAACACTAGTTTTTGTTTACATTTTTCATTTGTTTATTCAACAATGTAAGTAAATTTATCATGGCTGACAGAAAGCTTGATAGAGCGTTGAAGTTGAACGAATACGCTAAGTATTTAGCTATTAGTGACAGTAGTGAAGAAGAAAGTGACGTGTCAGACACATGAGATAATATTGTATCAAACAAAAGTAGTAGCTCGAGTATTAATAATGATAATGATGCGGTGGTTTAAAAAAAAAAAAAAAATCCCCTGTAAAAGTGCACTATTGCCCATTATGTCCCAGAGTGCTTTAAAATATATCACACAGAAAAACATTTGTAAAAGGTAGGAAAACATTAGTTTTACTATTTTTTTTTTGTACAACACATACAGAAAAGTTTAATTAATGTACATAAAAAGTTTCAGACCCCTATGTTTATTTTCAGTGAGTGTATTTATAAGTTTTCGTCTAAAAACGTGCAGTGTTATGATTCAGTTTGACTCTTTCTTATATACTACCTTTTTATAAGGAGGTACACAATTTGGTTACTGCTAGCCATGTTCATGAATTTTGCAGGATTTTTCAACTAGAATGAGTATAAAATAAATTTAAATTTATTTTATCGAAAAACTTTACATCTGATACATTCTTAAAACAGTGACATTAAGAAGAAGAAGAAAAAAAAACTTGGAAACAGATGTACTCGACTTATCATCATCTAATATATTTGAGTTGGTCATGTTTGTTACATTGGAACTGTTGTCATACCTGTCCTTCAAGAATGGAGCCACAACTATTGCCTGGTTTTCCAGTGCCTGCAAATGTAGTACAGATATTGGTCTCTCCAACTATTCTTTTAATTTTATGGTTGTACGAATCTGCCACATACAGTGCTTCCTCACTCTCGTTCCAAGACACGCCAAGAGGATGTTGAAGCTTGGCTTCTAAACCACAACCGTCCGCATCTCCGAAGGCAAACAAATTCTGTAAAGGTAAGCATTCACAGATGGATATTTCCTCTATGCTAGAATAAAAAGTATTGCTTTTTTTTATACATGCATTTATAAAAATTCAACATGCTACTTCCATTTACTGTATTTTTGACATGTGGGTTGTAATACTGTGCTTTTAAATTCCAGATTTTTTTTTTTTTTATAATTATAATTCACTTACTAATAATAAATGCCTTAAATAAATAACCATGCAGTGGTGGGAAATGTAGGCCTAAATCTTTGTGTTGTAATAAACTTTGCCCTGAGCAAACTAGCCGGCCATGCCCGCTAGTTGGCTTGCAAGACACAGCACGGCTGTTTATATCTTCTGGCGTCGCGTCTAACCTCAATTTAAATGTAAAATCAATTACTGTTTTAAAAAGTAAGTTTGTCAAGCATTATTAAACTTTGCAACACCACAGAGCATGACACCAAAAATTAATTGTTTTGTTTTTTTATTGGAAAGAACATTGTATTTGAAATCAAATAAATGCTCTATCGTACACAATAAGTAATTGCTATATGTACGTCGTCGTACACACACACACAACAGTATGCCCTTGAAAATTTAATTATGTATTTAAATTCACCAACTTTTAAATAGAAATTACAATTTAATTTTAGTTCAGAAGAAAAGCATTTTTCTTGACTTGCGTATAATATTGATATTAATGTATCACATATTCAAGCCAACTGAAATATATGGTTAGAAAACTAACTGTGAATCCTTTTCTTTTATATGAATAGTGACTTGAATATGTGTTACATTAATATCATTAACATTTTATGTTTACTACATTTGTTCACTAAGAAAGCAAGAAACCTTTTCGTTGTATTTTTTTTAGTAAATAAGCTATAGCTACATAATAAAAAATATCGCTATTCAAAATAGTAGTTAAGTTTTAAATTCGGGTACATAAAGAAATTAATAATACGACGTAGACTTATTTTTTCTGGCTATTCCAATTTGCACAATGGACTGCAGTATTTTCTGTTTTTGCTCTTGCTTTTCAAACTGAAGTTGCTAGAGTACTTAACTTCTTATTTTAAGTTCTCTTCCCTAAGTAGTCATTTCTCTTACCACAGTAATTCTTCAACAATGTATTTGTTGTACAGTTAATTATAATATTCACGAGTTTCCTCACAGTGATTTTGGCAGCTACGAAAATTGTGCAAATGTTCCTTTTCTTTTATGTAGTTAAAAACTAACCGACGCAAAAAATGCCTTTTATTATGTACATTTAAAAATTGCTCTTCATACTTATTAAATAAGATATAACTGAACAAAACCACCTGAACTACATTATCCTTTGGATATAACAAACCGCCTCGGTTTAAATTCTTTATCAGACTATAGTTATCTTCTACCACCAGTTCATCGGNATACACTAACTTTTCCTTGCAACACTCGCACTGTAGTTTTCTTAGGACTACATAGCAACAATACCCTGCTAAGTAAGTTATTACAGGTATTTCATGTTTAACTTTTTCAATGTCTGATGGGTCAACACTAATCTCAGGACAGAATGAAATTTGTATCATGTCGAGCTAGTTTTACATTTTGTCTTTTTTCTGTTTCATACAATTGTCGAACANAAATGTTATATTGCCCACCTGCTAACTGGCGATATTTTCCAAACCTATCTTCAAGTGAATCTGTTTGGAATTTACCATACAGGGCCCTGATTGAACTTGGACATTTCTCGCAGGCACCAACAAAAACAACTACTAACATTGGCCCTATTTCAGTGTTAGTACTTCCCAAACTATCCAGAATTCTTGTCCATGTATAACAAAAAATCATCTATCTCCTGCAGTTCATCTAAAGTGTTCCTAATAACTAAATGATTTATTACTTACAGCATGTTTGGACAACCAAAATCACGTCCATTTTTTATGCATCTGAACCAGAGTTGCCGTCTGCACATCACTCTGGCAAATACGAACAAAAGAAGAGTAATTCTGGACGGTGTTGCCAATAGTTATATGTATTGGCATTTTAATGCTTCTAAGGCAGGCACAATTTCTGGCAATATGTGCACATAAATTGCAGTCACTGTTTGAAGGAAAACTGAATACATGCACTCATTGTTGATTGACATAATTACCTTTACACCCTGGTACACAGCACTTATTTGGCACAATTGTAACACTGATAGAGATTTTAAACATATTATCACTCCACATTCGAAGTATGTAGCAAGAAAAATACTCACTAAACAGAATAACAAACGAGACATCACTCTACTTACAGACACAACTGGCGACAAACGCACAATGGCTGCTCGGTTGGCTTCAGCCGCCTCTGTAAACGTCACACGTGCATGACGTCAGAGGGCTTGGGCCTTGTTCTTTAGAGGGTATTTATTGCCTTGATTTGGTTGATGCGATGGTATCTGATGTTTTTTTTGTCAGAATTTGTTGGAGATGTTTGGACAATTATTTGATGCATGGGAGAGAAACCGTAGAGATGAGCTTAGGATCCTTTTTTCGGTCGGTTGGAGGTTCGTTTCTTGAGGACTGTTTTCTTATTTTGTCTATAACGTGGCCTTTAAGACTTCTGCAACTTTGGTTTCATTTTTCTTGTGTTCATTGGTTGTGGGAATACACTGAGCTCTGCAAAAGAGGGACCCTGCTACATTTAGTTTGTGGTGTTACAGCTTCATTTTGCAATTGTGCTTTGTAATATTTAAAATATTATAACAAGTGAAAAAATTTAATATCTCACTTGCAGGATACAGACCAGTAATGCCAAATCCGAGACCACGAGAGTCTCCTTATAGAATGAACAACGTTTAGGATGTTTTATCCAAACGCAAACTTTAGAGTTTGAACTTTTGAAATGATACCAGGGTTGCCAATAGTTAATTTTGGTAAATGTGGCAACTATGTTTGTACAACTTTTGTCATTCCAAGGTTGAGTAGGTCATTTCATGTTATAATTGTTAAACAAATTGAAAACTGACTTGCAGCCAGTAAATAAATTGTATTGCAACTTAAATAGTATATGGGAGACTGAATGATGAAATACAATGTTTGGTGTAAAGTGTTGATGCGCCCATGCTGCCAGATCCTAATAGAGGAAGTGGAAACTTAGTGAATACAACTTATGGTGAATAATTCATGTGTGTGGTGGTGACAAAGTGAATTCTATTCAACCATATTTAAATAAGCATACAACTTCTGCTCACTTGAGTTTAAATTGATTTATTGTTTGGTTTGTCTTGTTCATTAATATTTTCAATTGAACCAGGGATTTAATAAACATTGTACTTTAACTTGATGATTAATTAATTCCTGACTTTAGATCAGCCATAGAGTAAATCACACCTGATTTTAATTTTTTTTTAAAATATAACATAATTGTTCTTTTATTTATTTTTTCATTTAAAGTTTTATTTGAGGAGAGGAGAGGTACACAGGGAAACTAAGTAAATTTCTTTAAGATGTCATTTCTTTAACTGTTTACATCAACATAAAAGATACAGATTTCACATGGTTAGGTAAACTGCACTACGTCATGGTTCAGTTGAACGGCTTGTCCTTTGTCATATTCAAGTCATTGTGGATCTTGAATTGATGTATTTGTGGTTTTACTGAGTTCGACCCTGCGTGAGGTCCTTGAACCTGTACAACTGTGTTTTTATTTTGTGATGTGCTTTTTAATTGTGAGAATTCAACAATATTTCCCATTGTTTCCTCACCTAACCGGTGGTATTTTGTGTGTGTGTGTGTGTTGACAAAAGGGTTTGTTATGCAAGTTTAATTACCAAGTGTTCAGTACGTATACAAAAAGTAGAACACATGGAGGGAGAAAACCCGAGCTAATCACAGGCAGCTATAATTATGGTTTCCCCGTATAGAGAGATACACACTACAAAAAATGGAATGAAATAAAGATTTCATACAAGAAGATAGTTTTAAAAGGTCCATTATTCTGTTAAACAGTAGCACAGTAGTCATATTACCTTAAATTNAACACACAAAGTCAGGAAGAGAAGGAAGATGTTCTGTTGGATATTCGTATTCTGAAATTTCATCCTTAGCATGGAAACAGGTAGGCACATGTAGCGGTCACCCTCTATAATTATAATATTATCAAGCAGATGGCTCACCAAGGATAAACAAACCCTAATTGCTATATACAAATGTTCCAAAAGCAGAACATCTATCTTACTTTGCCAAGGGAGGGCAAACCACTAACATACCGCATGAATAAACAATTTCCTACTACCCTTTCAGAAATCTATTTATTCACACTAAACAACCCAAATTCAAGCCAACCTTGTGGTCAGAGTTTAGCTTGGCAAGAACTTCGGCCGGTCCGGATAGCTAAAGGATTTCAAACAACGGCTCTATTATATTAAACTATTTTACATGGAGCCAACTTCAAACAATTAAATAAACATTCATCCACTCAGTCGGTTTACA